>PVLC010002831.1:27818-57390 GCA_004027655.1 Graphiurus murinus | reverse complement strand
CCTTACTGAACTTTTAACAAAGATGTATATATTTGAAAATAAAAATTTAAGGCCAGGCATGGTGACACAGGCCTTTAGGCCCAATACTTGGGAGACTGAGACAGGAGGATTGCAGGTTTGAGGCCAGCCTTAGCAATTTAGTGAAGCCTTTAGCAATTTAACAAGACTCTGTTTCAAAATAAAAAATAAAAAAGGGCAGGGTGGGTAGCTCAGAGGTAAATGCCCTTGGGTTCAATCCTACAAAAAAGGAAAGAAGAAAGGAAGGAAGTAAATAAATATTATTAAGTAGAATGTTACTGGCTCAAAGATAAAAGAATAGTTTTAAGAATCAAGAAAGCAATCAGGCCAGAGTCATGTATTTGTTTGCTAGTGCTACAAAACAAAGTTTCACAGACTAGGTGATTAAATAATACAAATTTATTGTCTCACAATTCTGGAGGCTAGAAGCCCAGAACCAAGGTGTCCGCAGGAGGTTTGATTTCTTTCCTTCTCTCTCCTTGGCCATGTTGCATGTGTGTGTGTGTGTGTGTGTGTGTGTGTGTGTGTGTGTGTGTGTGTGTTACTGGGGATTGAACCCAAGGGCGTTCTATCTCTGAGCTGCACCTCCAGCCCTATTTTTTATTTTATTTTGAAACAGGGTCTCACTAGGTTGATGAGTCTCACTACTTCACTGCTTGCTGGGGCTCTCCTCAAACCTGTGATTCTTCTGTCTCAGTCTCCCAAGTATTGGGATTACAGGCGTGCACCATTATATCCAGCTGTTGGCCATGTCTTCACATGGGCTTCTCTCTGTCTAAATTTCCTCTGTGTATAAGTGAGATTGCCTCAGTGCCCATTCCACTGACCTCATTTTGCCTTAGTCACTTCTTTAAAGACCCTGTCTCCAAATACAGTTACATTGTAAGCACCAGGGTTAGGACTTCAGCATGTGACATTTCAGGGGCACTGTTCTGCCCAGAACACATGAGTGGAACTTTTTAACTCATCATGGTATGAGCTAAGAGTGAGAAACAGAGCAACTCCAAAGGTTTTTCTTCCAGAAGGTTTTGTGGTATTTTCACTTGTGAAACAATCTAGAAGTAGAGGACACAGGCTTTGTATCATTCAGAGATCCAAGTCACTCTAGGCTGGGCTCTTCCACATCCCAGAGAATTGCTCTCATCCAGCTCCCAGATCTGGACAGCCATTCAGTCACACCCGAGGCATGACCAACCGAAAGAAAGAATAGCATGGTGTGACCTGGGATAGTGCGGGGGCCGCTTAAAGGAAGTAAGAATCTTGATAGGAAGAAATAGGCAGGAAATGTGATTCAGCATGGCTTTGAGGAGGCCTTGAAAGCCAGAGGGAACTCATGGGGCTTGGGGACCAAAAGGGATGAAGCAAATCCAATTCATTCATTTTCTACAAATGAGGAAGTTGGGGCTTGGAATATGAATGGATTTACTGACATAGCTAATAAGTCATCAGTTCTTTTATTCCTGTGTGTGTGTGTGTGTGTGTGTGTGTGTGTGTGTGTGTGTGTGTTTTACTAGGGATTGAACCCAAGGGCATTCTACCTCTGAGCTGCACCTCCAGGCCTATTTTTTATTTTTATTTTGAAACAGGGTCTCACTAAGTTGCAGAGGGCCTCACTAAATTACTGAGACTGGAGTCAAACCTGTGATCCTCCTGTCTCAACCTCCCAAGTACAGGGATTACAAACATGCACCACCATGCCCTACCTTTTGTTCCAATTTAAGTCACTGCTTTTTCTACTATAGAAGCAGAATATGTACACTCAGGAGTTTTTGTTTGTTTTGTATGTGTATGCATGAGTGTGTGTTACTGGGGACTGAACCCAGGGGTGGTTCTACCTCTGAGCTACTTCCCCAGGCCTATTTTATTTTTTATTTTGAAACAGGGTCTCAGTAAGTTACTGATGCTGTCCTTAAGCCTGAGATCTTCCTGTCTCAGCCTCCCAAGTACTGGGATTACAGGTCTATGCCACCATGCCCAGCAGTTTTTAGTTTTGTGTTGTTTTGCTTTTTATGTCAGAAGTAACATAGTGTATACTATGTTCTAGGAAGGTCAATTTTTATGGCTTTTATGTGTCATTCATTCATGAGCATCCATATATTCATGGTGACTCACTCTGATTTTGCTCACAGACAAGATAATCTGTCTCCCTCTTGAGAACTAACAGACCCCTCTATCTTGTTCAACTTGGTGGGAGAGAAAAGGAAATCCTTTATTCTAGGAAAAAAGGGCCCTGCTCTGTGTATTGGGAGGGGAGTGATAATCCTGACTGGCCTAAACCTTTTGCCAGTGATTAATCTGAGGGTTGACATGTGACCCAGTTGGGCCAATGAGATATAAAGATTCTGCTGAGTAGCTCAGGGAAGAGCTTTTCTTACTGAATAAATAAGTAAGATTCAGCAAGGGGTAGATCTCTTTGGCCCACTTCCTGGCTTTAATGGAGTCATGCAAGCCACCTTGCTGATCATAAAGCAACAGCAGCGATGGCATGGCAGGAGCTGCTGGGGCATTTCATTGTACTGTGAAATTGCCACAGCCCTCTGCAAACAGTCTTGCAGACTCCTTGCTGTGTGAGATCATTAAATTCTGTCATTTCTGCGTAAGTTGCTATCAGTAACTGTGCTGTTACTTATAACCAAAAGCATTCCTAACTGGTATACTCATTATCATATTTACTTTTTTTTGTGGTAGTGGTTCTGGGATGGTACTCAGGGGCATGCTACCTCTGAACTACACCCCCAGACCAATTTTATTTTTTATATTGAAACAAGGTCTCACTAAGTTGTTGAGGGCCCCACTAAGCTGCTGAGGCTGGCCTTATACCTGTGATCCTCCTTTCTCAGCCTCCCAGGTACTAAGATTACAGGTATGTTCCACCATGCCTGGCTTTATATTTACATTTTTTAAAATTGGTGCATTGTAATCATATATCTTGATGAAGTTCAAGGTTATAGAGACATACATGCACACAGTACTCATTGAGCCCCCACATATTTACTTTTTAAACAAGCACTTAAATGACTAAAAAAAAATTCTCTTGCAGTTCCACTGTGGTATCTAAATAAGGAAGTATAAGATAAAGATTCAGAGCTGTACCTTCTGGAGAGAGGGGTCTGGCTGACCAGAGGGCTCCAGAACGTCTTCACAGGGCACAGGCCACCTGGGTCAGCATGTACTCGGAAGGCAGGAGTTATGGAGATGGAGGTTGTGAGGGGTTCTAGGCTCTGGTGGAAGACCCCAGCATGGGCAAATGACAGCTCCTATGGACACTGTCGGGGACCTGGGTTCTAGTCTGCTTTACACTCTCACCCGAGGCTGAACGGCACAGTGGCAGTCAGTGGCAGTCCTCATCTCTCCCCCAGGCAGCAGTGCCTCCCCTTGGCTCTTTTTTTTTTTTTTTTTTTTGCCGTACTGGGGATTGAACTCAGGGGCATTCTACCTCCGAGCTATGCCCTCAGCCCTATTTTTTATTCTTTATTTTGAAACAGGGTCTCACTAAGTTGCAGAGTGCCTCGCTAGGTAGCTGAGGCTGGCCGCAAACCCTAATCCTCCAGTCTCAGCCTCCCAAATGCTGGGATTACAAGCGTACGCCACCACGCCCGGCCTCTCCTTGGCTCTTACTGGGTGAATTTCCTGACTTCCTAACACCTTCCCACTGGGGGACAGGTCTTTAGCTCCTTCTTTTATGTTCAGAGTCTTAATTTTTATGTTGGGGGATCAGACCTACAGCTTGATTATTTTCTTCATGATCCTATAAGATTCTCTTAGACAAAAGGCACCCTCGGTGGCCTGTTGCAAACTTTCCAATTCCTAGGCTCTTTAAATAACCTCACACTATTTATGATGAAAAATAGCAGAGATGACAAGAAAGAAAGAAAGAGAGAGAGAGAGAAAGAAAGAACGAGAGAGAGAGGGAGGGAGGGAGGGAGGGAGGGAGGGAGGAAGGAAGGAAGGAAGGAAGGAAGGAAGGAAGGAAGGAAGGAAGGAAGGAAGGAAGGAAGGAAAGGACTGAGGCTCCAGAAGAGAAGGGTGGTCTCTAGGATGGATGGAGAAGAGTTCTATGCTCTTAGTCGGATACATCACATAAAATTTGGGGGCTTCATTGCTTCATTTATAAGGAGAGAGTCATTGGGGCTTTTCTAAACCAAAATTGCATTTTTGGTGATTTTTAATTTAATTACTGTTCTTCCTTGATACTAAAATCCCAGAATCCTACTTTTTCCTCCTCCACCACCATTTTAAAAGGGTGATTGTATTTTAAGTACAGGGAGTGAAATAAGCAAAAGCAGAAATAAGCTTCAGCCTTGCCAGGTGGGCAGGAAAGACTAGTGACTAGGAGAAGACCAGCAGGGCCAGGAGTCTGCAGCTTCCTCTTGCTTATTCACCTGTGAATTCTTCCTGCCTCTCGAGCCCTGCCAGATAGTGCAAAATGATTGAATTAGGACAGGTGAGGCTCGAGGCAGAAGCAGAAGAACATCTGGTAGATGCTGGAGGGACACTCCACATCTGCTGGTGTACAAAATAAATAAATACATATATATGTGTGTGTTATATATGCTAATATATATGTGTATATATTTGTTATATATTGCTCCACAATTGTTATGATTTGGATCTAAAATGTCCCCAAAGCTCCTGTGTCAAAGGCTTGGTCCCAGTTCAGCAGTCTCCAGAGGTGGGGCCTTTGGGGCCAATTGGATCATGGGGGCTCTGACCTCATTAATGGATTAATGCATTGATGGATTCATAACTTAATGGACTTGAGAGGAGGTGAGAGCTTCAGGAGGTAGGAGCCAGCTGTAGGAAGTAGATCACTGGGGGCATTCCCTTGAAAAAGGGGCCCCCAGCCCTTTCTCTCTGTCTTTGCTTCCTGACCACCATGAAGTAGCCAGACAAACTCCCACCATGATGCATGGCTGTACCACAGGCCCAAAGCAACAAAACCTAGTTACTGTAGACTAAAACTTCAGAAACTGTGAGCCAAAGTAAGTCTTTCCTCCTTTGATTTCTCTCAAGCATTTTGCTCAGTAACGCAAAGCTCACCTAGGACACTGATCCAGCTTCAACATTATCAACACAGGACCATCTGGCTTCAGCCTGCCTCCTCTTGGATAATTTTGAAGCAAATTTCAAACACTGTATTGCTTCCCCTGAATTATCTCAGTGTGTGAAGCAAGGAAATATTCTTTAAACAATACACTATTATTTGGCTGGGCTTTTAATTTTAGCAAGAAAACCACACCATGACCTTACTTGACATTGACATATTTTATGTTTAAAAACAAAATTTGTGCATCTTGTCTTGAGATTAACTATTTTCTCTTAGGAGTTATAGTATAAAAAAAGAAAAGAGAAAAAAGAAATGGTTATTCCCATCTGTTTACTTAGGTGTTCTAAGGATTTTTTTAAACATAAAATGATAGAAACAAAGTTACTTCACAGCCTAAACATTAACAAAAAGCAGTTTATGATGTTGTGCTTTGCAGGTAATAATTGGAAGCAAAAATTTGGTTTTATGGACTATTATATTTTCAACAGAAGACATCTACAACCACTCAGCATGCTGAATCCTTCCCTCCGGGGCAGGGTTGCAGGGCTGAGGGGTCTAGCTTTCTTATGAACACCAGATGTGCCCGGTGTGTGCACCTGATAATGGCTGGGGGAGCCACAGCACCTGGTGTCTGCCATCTGGCCGACTGTGGGGTGGGATGGGCCGGCGGTCTAGAGCAGAATGTAGCCTCAGAACATCTCCTCCGGGACTTCTACAGCTGCTGTTGCTGCTAGTCACGAAAAGCCCATCTTGGAGGAGCCTGGAAGAGGTGCAGGAAGGAAAGGGCTGGTCTTCCACTGCCCTCGCCAGCAGACCTGCCCTCAGGGTGTGCCTGGGGCTTAGAGAATTTTTGAAGAAGGAAGGCTGAAGATGGAGAACTCTGCTATCACCCTCCTTACTCAGAGGAGAAATTAAATTCCTGGCTTTTAATGAACTTCCTAGTCAGAGACCTGCCATGACACAGAACTCTATCTATCCATCCATCTACCTACCTACCTATCTCTATCATCTATCCATCTATCTATCTATCTATCTATCTATCTATCTATCTATCTATCTATCTATCTAATCTATCATTTCTATTATCACCATCCATCTCATATATAATCATCTATATGATTTTGTATATATAGCCATATATATTTGTATGTATATATACATATATGATTTTGCAGAGTTAGGGTATAGCAATCTGTTGCATTTCTAGTTTGTTATCATGTTTGGACCTGAGCCATAGCATCCCTTTAAGCTCTGTCTTGGCTTGAGCAGGAGCATAGAGTAGGAGGCTTTCCGCTACCCACTCCCTTCCACATGATGAGAAGGGGTCCCTCCACTCCCCCAGCGCCCTCCCCCGCTCCCCACCAGGCAATGCTTGACTTTCTTAAAGGTCCTCTTAGAATCCTCCCCTTCTCCACCCCAGAGCTCATTCCTCCAGCCGCCCCTTCTCTGAACTGCTGACCAGAGCCGGCCAGCGCCCCCTCCTGCCCACCACAGTGCCGCTCCTGTCCTGCCATCTCTAAAGGCTTGTTTCTTCATAAATATGTCTTTGTAGGCTCTTCCTTTCCCTTAGGTCTTCCTCCCCGTCAGCCCACCATGTGCCAGTCTGACCATCCTATGGCCATCCTACCCAGCAAAGACAAGATGGAACAGTCAGTGTCTCCACCAGGCATCTGAGGACCCTCGGCCTTATCTGCTGAGACTGCACCCCTGGTCTCTGGCACCTTCCATTTCCGGCTGCTATCTCCCCACACACTCTTCCTCCCATAATGCACTGCTTATTCCCTTTTCCTCTTTTCCAGAATGCCTCTCCTTGCTGCTGATATAAATCTGTTACTACCTCACAAGCCATTTCCCAACTTAGTAATGAATAAGCTCTTCTAGCATTTATAACTGTATCCTACTTTTAATTGCCTTACAATTGTTTCCTAATGTTTCACGTAGGTCTGGCCTTCTCAAATTTATTGTAAGGTCTCCTAGGGCAATGATTATATCTTCCATGTTACTATTTTCATCAGTATTGCGTATGGGGCATGCACTTAAAAATATTTAGTAAGTGAAAGAATATGTTTCCTGGTCTATGCACCAAGACATGAACAGTTTCTTCAGCCAGCCGCTATTCCACTAAGCTGGTGGAAGTTTCAAGTGAAGTGAGAATATGAAGGAGTGTGTGTGCCCACGTCTAGCTAACAAACCTTCCAGTGTCAAATTTATTTTGGAATTATTTATGACACAGAAACAGGAATGCCTAGCAGCAGGATAACATTTTGCAGCTATTAGATATAGTAGTTATGAAGGCTGACAAACATGGAAAATTAAAAGCACTCTAAGTGACAAACAACTACTGCAAAACATACCAGAGTGCTCATGATGGCTCTGTTAACATGGAATTTTGAATCATCTTCTAATGTATTCCCATCTTTTGACCTTTCTGAAGTATTAAGTTTTAAACTAAGAGTATATTAAGTAATAAAATATGAACAAAAGCCAGGTGTGGTGGGATGCACTTGTAATTCCAGTATCTGGGAGGCTGAGACAGGAGAATCACAGATTCAAGGCCAGCCTCAGCAATATAGCAAGACTCTCAGCAACCTAGTGAGACTCTGTTTCAATTTTTTTTTTTTTTTTTGCGATATTGGGGATTAAAACCAAGGGCATTCTACCTCTGAGCTACATCCCCAGTCATTCATATATATATATATATATATATATATATATATATATATATATATATATATATTTTTTTTTTTTTTTTTTTAACTCTTTATTTTGAAATGGTCTCACTAAGTTGTGGAGGGCCTCAGTAAGTAGCTGAGGCTGGCTGTGAACCAGAATCCTCCTATCTCAGCCTCCCAAGTACTGGGATTACAAGCGTGTGACACCATACCCAGCTCTGTTTCAAAGTTTTAAAAAATAATAATAATAAAAAGGGCTGAGGGTGTGGCTCAGAGGTAGAATGCTCCCTGGGTTCAATCTTCAGTACCACACACACACAAAAAGTACCCAGATAAAGTGAATGATATTGGTCGATCATCAATCTCAGGCAGGGTGGCTAGTTACAATAATTGGATGACCACTGTACAGATGCCATTTGCTGAAGTTGCCTATTTTTCTTTTAGGTATTATTTGCTTCTCTGTTTTGCCCTTTCTCTTGCCGCATGCTTCTCTATCTGTTTTAACCCCCCCCCCAGGTTAAGATAAGGTAGGTTAGAATAAAACCACCTACCTGTCTAGTCTCCTCTAGCCAGGACCATCAATTATTCCTAAATGACTACTGAATGTTAAAAGTTTACAAGCAGCCGCCTTTGGTGAGCATATAATCCAGAGACAATGACACAAAGAAACAATTTGAGTCTTTTTTTGGTTTACTGGACTCACAGGAATCTCTATTTTCATTCATTCATTCAATTCATCCTAGTCAGTAACTATTTATTTATTTATTTATTTATTTATTTATTTATTTATTTATTTATTTATTTATTGTGATGGGGATTGAACCTAGAGATATTCTACCTCCAAGCTACACCCCCAGGACTTTTTTATTTTGGGGGGGAGGGGGGATTGTGGGTTTGAACCCAGGGGCATTCTACCTCTGAGCTACACCCCCAATCCTATTTTTTATTCTTTACTTTGAAACAATCTCACTAAGTTGTGGAGGGTCTCACTAAGTAGCTGAGGCTGGCTATGAACCTGTGATCCTCCTGTCTCAGTCTCTCAAGTACTGAGATTACAAGCGTGAGCCACCACACCTGGCTTAGTCAGTGATTTTGATGATGCTCCAGAAGACACATATTTATGATAATTAGAGGTATAGAAAAGTCCACCCAAATAGCAGACTCTGAAACCGAAAGATTTCAACAGGCCTGAAAGATGGACTAAATGAAAGGAGGAGCATGAGGAGAGAGAGGGTGAAGGTTTACAGCATGTCATCGAGAACACTGTGCTTGTACACGTAAGAGCACACAGTTCTGGGAAAGGCCTCACAGGTCCTAATCAGGAGGAAGTCCCCCAGGAGCCCCAGGTATGACAGTGCCCACAAAAGAGGCTCCTTTGATCTCAGAGACAGATGTATAGCAGCTCTGTCCTGACCCCTGTGAGTAGGAAAGAGCTGCAGGCCACACTAGGATCATCTGAGCTGGGGCCCCCAGCCTCAAAAGGCAGCTTGCACCCTGAATAAAATCAAAAGACCTTATAAAGAGCACCAACACCAACCGAGGCAAGGGAGGAGGTGGTCAGGAACAGACCGAAGCTTCTATAGCAGGAACCAGAAGACCAAGGATGCCCACAGCCAGGGGCCTCTGAGCAGCACCATAGGATGTGGGTGCTGCCCTGTGCCGGTGGCGCAGGTCTCATCTCTCGGTCCCATCCTCCTTGCCATTCTGTCCATCTTCCTTCCTTGCTCACCTCTGGGCCTTCCCACAGGCCTTTGTTTCTACCTACATCCAACCCTGAGGATCCACCTGCAGAGATGTTGATAAGCTGGAGCCCTCAAAGGGAATGTGGAAGGAATTTCTAAAACATGTTATTTGAGCACTGATCAAAAGGGACATGGATGTGGAGCCTGGAGAGAAGGTGCTCAGGGCATAGGAGATATTCCTGAGTGTTCCATAAAATTTTCAGGCAGAGATATCAGAGCACTGAATGGAATGGGAAGCTATAGGGGATGGTAGTGCACACCTGTAGTCCCAGATACAGAAGGCGAGGCTGAGAGGATGGATCACTTGAACCTAGGAGTTAAAGACCAGTCTGGGAAATATAAGGAGGACCCATCTTTAAAAGAGAGAGAGAGAGAGAGAGAGAGAGAGAGAGAGAGAGAGAGAGAGAGAGAGAGAGAGAGAGAGAGAGAGAGAGAGAGAGAGAGAGAGAGAGAGAGAGAGAGAGAGAGAGAGAGAGAGAGAGAGAGAGAGAGAGAGAGAGAGAGAGAGAGAGAGAGAGAGATTATAATGTAGATCCAGGCTCAGTAAATTCATTGAATGAGTTTTTTGTTTTATTTTGTGCAACACTGGACACTGGAGATTGAACCCAGGGCCTCACACTTCATGTACTCTGCCACTGATCTATACTCCCAGCCCTTGAATAGCTTTCAAAGCCAGAGCCAGGTGTTTTAAACACCTTTGGCCTCAAAGGTATGTTGACATAGCAAGACTTTTGATCTGCCAGACTGATCAACTTCTGATCAATAAAACTATAAATGTTCTTGCTTGGTGAACTCAACTGATTTAGGAGGGTGTACTTCTTTGACCAAGGAGCCTGGACTGTCCAGAGAATATGTAATATGAGGGTTTTTAAAAAATAACACAGAGAGCTGGACATGGTGGCGCACACTTGTAATCCCAGTACTTGGGAGGCTGAGACTGGAGGATCCGGGTTTGTGGCCAGCCTCAGCTACTTAGTAAGGCCCTCTGCAACTTAGTGAGACCCTGTTTCAAAATAAAAGATAAAAATAGGGCTGGGGGTGTAGCCCGGAGGTAGAATGCCCCTGGGTTCAATCCCCAGTACTGAAAAAAAAAAAAAAAAGAGGATTTAATAAGATCATTTGACTCTTTAAAATTTTTTTTTTTTTTTTTTTTTTTTTTGTACCAGGGATTGAACCTAGGGCCATTCTACCTATGAGCTACATCCTTACTCCAATTTTATTTTTTATTTTGAAACAAGATCTCACTAAATTGCTGAGAGCCTCACAAAAATTGCGGAGGCTGGCCTCCAACCTACAATCCTCCTATCTCAGCCCTCCCAAGTAGCAGGATTACAGGCATGCATCATCACACCCAGTCTTAAAATTTCTTTGCGAATGACTTTTTTACCTCTTTTTTAAATTGGTGCATTATGATTATAAAATCACTTCCTTGCAGCCAATCTTACATATATGTGCTATGCACTGTGTAGCCATGACATCTCTTTTTCCTCTTGCATCCAGCTACTTAACCCACATGGGGATGACATTCCTGGGGTCCCTCCAGTCCCTTACACAGCTGTGGATGCTTGTTCACCTTTACTCAGTCTTCAACAGTATGCTCCTGAGTAGGGGTGAGAAAGAAACCTCAAGAGAATGTTTGTAGCTGATAACAAGAGAGAGTGTCTGGTTTTGCTAACCAAACAGGAGATGAAATGTTCTTTTGTATGTGAGCAGGAAGCAAGCAGATAGTCCACTTCAATAGCTTTTTATACCCACCAGGCATGTTGAATTTGATCTTTTCCATCAGTATTATCTATACAACCTCTTTCACCAGTGACTTAGTCCTGTAGCCCATTATTCAAAGGTATTATCTCTCTCAGGGAGAGGACTGAGAGTTACACCTTTATCCCCCATATTGAAACTGAAATGAAATCAAGAACAAAACCTAATAACAATCTAACATTTTGAGTTCCTTAGAAGAAGGCGAATGAAACTCACACAAAAAATGGTAGCAAAGATAATATTGACTATAACTAAAAGCCTGCCACTTTTCAAAAAGAATTTGTGAAGAACCATATCTTCTGCAGCAAGGTTTTCATATAAACCTAAATTAAATTTGACCCTATTAACCTTAAATAATTGAGCAATACATTAGTATTGTTGATACACACTTTAGATTATAAAGATTGTTTTAGCTGCCCATCAAATATCTGTCTGGCTTCAGAAACTCAATGTAGATTTATTTCTGGCAACAGATTGGGGAAGTATCTGTCCATGTGCTTAAAACAAAATCAAAATGGCTTTGAAAAAAGCTCATGATTTCTCTCTGCAGATAGGCAAGCCTGTTTTCTCTGTACCCACGGTGGACTCCACACCAGGTCAGCACTGTGAGCTGGTATCTCATGGTCAGGGCCTCTTGGTTTTACAGCCTCCTCACCTGATTCCAAGCCCCTTAGAAGGCAGGGCTGATGTTTCCTCGATGGGGTGCTCTGGAGCCTAAAACAAGGTCTGTTCCCTGTAGGGAGCTGCAAAAGAGCCAAGCTGTCAGCTTCTCCCTGGGATTGGGTGTGGATGACAAACAGCTCTGAGGTGAGGCAGAGGGACATCTTGCCTCTGTGGGTGTGTCCTAGACTGTCCCAAACTAGGAACCAGCTGGAAGAAGGATCAGCTCCCAGCCATTCTGCAGATGATCCTGTGGCCTTAGGAACCAGGTGTGCTGAAGATAGACAAGAAGGGGGGGGGTGCGCGGGGGGGGGCCGGGGGGGAGGACAGAGACATAGAAAGGGTTGGGGGAGCCCGCTGGTGAGAGTGAGTGGTGACCCTCGCCTCGTCTTCCTTTTCCTCGTAACCTCGAGGGATCCTGGCTCAGGTGCAGCCGATGCCGGATGCCCAGTGCTGTGGTGCCCCTGCGGAGCAGCAGGTGGCCACCGCCTTTCCTCGCTGTGCGCTGTGCGGCCAGAGTTGTGGCAAGTTCAAGTTGCTCAAGTTTCTCAGGCCGGGAGGTAGTCCAGCCCTTCAAGAAGTCACCGACTGCCGGGTTTAGGAGCCATCGCAGTACCTTTTTTATCATGACCGTCTGGCAGATTCCTATAGAACCATTTTCCAACCTGCAGTATTTACAAGGACAAGACCAGGCTTCTCCGTGATGCTCAAAGACTTCAGTCTTTGAGCTAATGGAGACATAATTGAGGAACAACGTGAAATTAGTGTCATCCCAAGTGATCTAGTGCCTTGAGATAAGTTCGCCCGGTTTTGTTCCAAGAGCAGCAGACTCGCTCATCTTGCTAGCAGGCTGCCACCAGAAGGATTTCTTTTTCGAGTGTTTAGGAAATAAAGTTTCGAGTGCTCGGCCCTCACAAGTTGGAGGAGTCGTTTTACGCCTCGGCTTTTGAAAGGTATCACAATGTTATTCCTTGTTTTGCTTCTAGGAAGCGGAGGCTTGAGGAAACGGCTTGGGCGGGTGCCGCAGTGCAGCCGAAAAAGACACAGACGCTCTCCCCTGGGACCTGGGCCGGTCCGGTCTTCCCGAAGGTGCCAAGCGAACGTCCGGTCCCCAGGCAAGGGACGCTCCGGGTCCGCTGCCTGGTGTGGAGGGTCTCTGGCGCCTTCCTAGACGTCTCGGGACAGTCTGGCAGGGTCAGGGGCGGTGGGATACAGCCCGCAGAGGAGGCGAGGGGAGAGGGCCCGACTGCGCTCACGCCCCGGTGCCAAGAACACCGTCGGTCCCGGAGGCGCGGCCAGCTTCCCTGGGATCGGACTTCCCGCCCCGGGGGCCAGGCGGTGGAGGAGCTCCAGCCTTGTCCCCTCCCCAGATTCGGGCGGCCCCCGGGGCTGAGTAAGCCGGGTGGAGGGCGCCTGCTAGGACTTCCTGAGCTCGATGGGCAGGAGGAGGGGCGCGGGCAGTAGGGCACCGAGCGAAGACCCTGGACCTGCCAGGGTCGCACAGCCTGCGCCTCCCCACGCGCCCTCGGGCCACCCGCCCTCTCCGGGGCCCGGGAGGAAGAAGAGGGTAGGTGGGGAGGCGGATGAGGGGTGGGGGACCCCTTGACGTCACTGGAAGGAGGTGCCGGGGTAGGAAGTGGGCTGGAGAAAGGTTATAAATCGCCCCCGCCCTGGGCTCCTCTTAATCGAGGTCCGCGGGAGGCTCGGAGCGCGTCTGGCTGACTCTCCTCCGACTCCACCCCGCGGCAGTGGCGGCTGCTCGGAGCGGGCTCCGGAGCTCAAGCGCGGCGACCAGCGGGCGCAGGACGGCGAGGATTATCCGGGGAGTAGCTGCCTCCTGGCTGGAGAAGCGGAGCGGGGCGATCGGGGCGCGGGGCAGGAGTACAAGAGGACCGGCTCAGGCGGCTAGGGCGTCTGCTGCTGCAAGCGCGGGCACCGGGCGAGCAGGCCGCGTCGCGGTCACCATGGTCAGCTGCTGGGACACCGGGGTCCTGCTGTGCGCGCTGCTGGGCTGTCTGCTTCTCCCAGGTGAGCAGTCTCTGGGGTCCCGGGTCGGAGTGAGGCTGGATGCCGCATCCGCGGGGCAGATTGTGGAGCCAAGTGCGCACGGGGAGGCCAGGCTGCAGCCCCGGGACGCGAGGGAACCTGGGGCAAGTGTTGCAGCCTTTCTTCAAGGCTGGCTGGGTCCGGGGGCATCACCGCCCAGGCCCTCGGGGTTCCAAGCTGGGGCTGCCCGGCTGCGGCAGGAGTTGCTGATTTTCTGCCGGATTCCCAGCTGGAGTCTCCTCGTGGTAGCTCCAGGTACCGGGCGCATTGCACACCTACCTGGCTCCCGAAGCCAGCTCCCAGGGGCCGGGATCCACGCGGGGCCCCTCGCAGCCGGGAGCAGCAGCTGCAGGAATTCTGCCTGGAGCTGGGCTGACGCCAGGGCGTTGGCACTGGCCACGACCTCGCGTCGCGAGAGGGAAAGAGGAGAACCAATTTGGAGAGGGTGGCGTGCCTGCGGGGACAGATAGGACCCAGGGGAGGGACAGCGTCGGTGTTTCTGGTCTCGCTTGAGATTCTCGAGCCAGGCTGTCCAAAGAACCCGGGAGGAGCCTTTGCGGAGGGCAGGCGGGGTGCGCAGTCCAGCCCAGGTCTCCCGCGTGAGTGGCCCTGACCGACGAGGGCAGCCGCGAGCCCAAGGTATCGTTAAATTTCAGAACTGTAATCCTAGACTTAAAGTTTGGAGCCGACAAGAGGTGTGCAACTTGGACCGAAAGATGCAGTTTGAGGAATCGTTGAGGTCCGCCTCGCTCCCTTAGCTAACCTTCGCTGAGCATTTGGAAAACAAGCGGTGGAAAAGTCAAGGGCCAGAGTTTTAAAAGTTAATGTGGAGACAGTAGCCCTCAGGGGGTCAAAGCCCGGGGAGACTTAGGGTTCTGCTCTATGGGACGATATTGGCTGAGCCCTCCTGTTCTGTTCCCTAGGGGGCTGAGAGCCAGATTTTTGGATCACATTCTTTTAAACATCGTGGGGAAAAGGTAAAATGTGAAGTCAAACACAGTAGCATAAAATAAGTCATTGTAATGATTCCCGGGAAGGAAAATATACACGTTATTTAAAAAAAAAAAAAAAAAAAAAAACTTGCTAAACTCAAAAGGCAGTAACAATGAAATACTCTTGCTCAGTGGGAAGACCAATTAGACCATTAGTTTCTAAGGAACAAGCAATTGTTGCAATTAGATCCGTAAAACTAATAAACCCAGAGTCAGGGTGAAGTTGTAACGTCTGAGAACTCGCCTTAAGCTGGTAAAGGTGCTAATAACTACATCAAATGAAATAATGCATTTTCTGTTTTATAAAGTTTTTTTGTTGTTTTGAAAAGTTGTTTATGTTAAAATATAATTGCTTAGAGAAATTTAAATAGATTCCTGGTCTCTTATGTAAAGGCAAATCTAGGTAAATTGCTCTGAATCCAAAAATACAGTAGGAAAAGTACATGTTTCATTGGATTTTTTTGCTTTACACACGTATCTTTATTTTTATTTAAAAAACATGGTAGACTTTTGTGAAGCACAGCTTTGGATGTGTTTAAGAGCATTTTACATATAAAGAAGTATTTTAGATACTTTACAGAAATTAATGGATGCTCTTGTTATTTCTCATAGATTATAGTTTACTTAAATGGGCAGTAATCTTGGAAGTCTTTCTGATTAAAAAAAAATTATATGTTATGGGAAGAAAGGAGACAAACATCAGTAAGGTGTGACCCTCCTTACCATTTAGGGAATGTTCTGTTAGCATTCAGGTTTGTTCAGGCAAAGGATGCCTTTGAAAACCACAGCTTCTGATAATAAACATCTCACAGTAAGACAGCTGGCTACCTAACAGGAATATCTGTGTTTCTCTGGTCAGAGAGAGGCCCCCTATTTCTGCCCTGTGGATTTATCTGGAGCCTATACCCATGTGAGCCCGGATCTGCACCCCTTCAGGTGCTATAATCTTTGAATATTTATCAGTTATCAATATTGTGTGTGTTACTGAACTAGAGGTTCAGTAATACAAAAAGATAACACATCTCCCTCCTAAAGAGTATACATTTACCTTCTCCAAAATACAAAATACCTAGAAAATAAAAGGTACCTCTAATTCAAAAGCTTTCGAGTCATCTGTATTGTGATCACTTTCTCTATAAAGGAAACCAGTCCTCTTTCTCCACCTCTGTCTCATCTTCACACCATGCCCTTAATTAAAGCCACACATCCCCTTCTTGTCCCCTCCCACCTTCCCACCCAGGCAGTTTTCTTGCATTTAGCAGCAGACATTTATAATATGTAACTAATTGGAAACACCGAAATTGTGAATTTTGTGAAGGAGACCCACAATAGTAACATTAAAGATGTACCTATTTCCAAATTGAATATGATACAGTTCTCATATTAGTTTATCTTACATGGCCATTTTTATTGTTTTCTTCAAGGCTTATAAAGTCATACTTTTGTCCCCAAATTGCTTGTTTCAGATGTTAATTACTAGGTCCTTAGGTTGTCCACACTGGTTTCCAGTTCATAGGTCATGCTGCAGATAAATTGTAGGCAACTACCTTTCTTCTAGTTCCACAAATATTTTACTTTGGTTTTTAGTACAGTGCTTTGTTACAGAATTTTCTACAGGAAAAGAAAAAAAAAAGTATTAGGCTATATAGTTTCTTTTCTAAAGATCACCAAGTGGATTTTTTGCTTTCATATGTAAGATGCAGAAATTAGAATAGATCATCACCTTCTAAGGCCCCTTCCCAATGGTAAAATTCAACAAATAGTTTCAAGAAACAGAGCCGGGCGTGGTGGCGCATGCTTGTAATCCCAGCATTCAGGAGGCTGAGTCCGGAGGATCCAGGTTCGCGGCCAGCTTCAGCTACCTAGTGAGGCACTCCACAACCTAGTGAGACCCGGTTTCAAAATAAAGAATAAAAAATAGGGCTGGGGGTGTAGCTCGGAGGTAGAATGCCCCTGAGTTCAATCCCTAGTACCGCAAAAAAAAAAAAAAGAAAGAAAGAAAGAAAGAAAGAAAGAAAGAAAGAAAGAAAGAAACAGACTGAACACAGCCTTTCTCCCCTCTCTGTCTCTCCCTACCTTACTTGTATTTGCACATAGAATGGATGGTAAGCCACCTGGTGCTGTGCTTTGCTATCAGTAAGTAATCACATTGTACTTTCTTTTGCTTCAATAGAATGTGCCTGATCAGTCAATTAACTTGGTCTTTAGTGGGTTGTGGTCTGCAAGAGATGGTTTGGCAGAGTATGCCTGAGCCAGCAGATCATTTTCTTGGGCTTTCTTTGCCAGCAAAATGTATAACTGTATGACAGGGAAATTCCATTATAACTCTGGTTGAACTCTTCTAAGGATACCTACCAGTCATTTTAAGCTCCTGTGTATTTCTTGATTTAAAAAAAAAACCAAATCCATTATTTGATCAAAATGGCTTTATTCTAAAAGAGTTTCAGGTTTCAGCAGGGTTACTAAACCCCTTATTTAAAAATTGAAGCTGAGTGTGGTGGCACATATCTGTAATTCCAGTACTTAGGAGGCTGAGAGACAGGAGGATCACAGATTCAAGGTCAGCCTTGGCAACTTAGGGAGACCCTGTTTCAAAAAATAAATAAATAAAAGGGCTGGATTATAGCTTCATGAGAGAATGCCTCTGTGTTCAACCCCAGTACTGCGAAAGAAAGAAAGAGAGAGAGAAAGAAAGAAAACCTATGTTATGTGACTTTAAAAAGGCAAACCAAATAATTTCTCCATTTCCCCCCACCAAACTATCAAGACATTTTTAAATCTACTTTGATTGTATATAATATAGAAGTTGAAAATGATGTGTGGCAAAAAATGGTTTTATATTGACCAAAAAAAGTCACACTGTTGAAGAAGAGTGTGTTTGTCACAATGTTGAAGGAGAGAAGACAGAGATGTGTCGCTATCTACAAAGCGCACAAGTGGGTGATGTTTGCCATGGTGTGAGCAGTGTGGCAGGGCAAGAACAAATAACAGAGTAAAGTAGCTTTCGTCCTTGCTTTAAATCGAGGTGTGTATGCCAGTGGAGAATAGAGAGGAAGCAAGAGAAGATCTTTTGGCACTGGGTGTTAAATGAAAAGTCTGCAGACAGTAGCAGAGAATGGAAGTTTGGGCTACTGGTTAAGTTGCATGGTTGAGTATGTTGGGTGATAGCAAAGAGTTGTCACTTTTCAGTGAATTTGTCATTGTGGATAGGGATAGAAGGAAGTTTGAGATCATATTGGGCTCTTTTTTAAAAGTAAAAATATATTGCTATGTGTGGTTAAAAAGCATAGAAACATCTGTTGCATTGGGTTTAAACCATTTAATAGAACAGAACAGTCCATCCTGTTCCGTTGGATTTGCTCTACTGGGGGAGGCTTGGAAGGAAAGACAAGCCCTCCTACCAGATGCTTTCCAGGACCCAGGTTAAGCCCCCGAACACTTGGGTGCCTTGGAAATTGCATGCTGCCGATTGAATTGCTGGGTTTTATACCAGATTGAGGAAGGGGAAGGAAATGGGAGGAATGGTGTATTTGAGGGAGGGCTTGCAAGGGAAGCCTTTGGCTCAGCACACAGGGGCTGCAGGGGGGTTTCATTAAGGAAATGGTTCCATTGAGTCTGCTGAAGATAGTGGACTAGATTTCCTGCATTGCTGCTAGGGCGGATGTGGGGAGATGTCAAGAATTCCTGGGGATTTCCCATCAGTCTTGGTAAACCTGGATGCCTAAACGCCATTTCTGATGCCTAAAGGCCATCACTGTTCTTTCCTTGATTTCGAGCTGCTTGGGGAGACTTGATCTTGTCTCACAGACACATTCCTTGTGGGAGCCAGATGGAGCCCTATGGATCCATCTGCCCATGTCAGAGATGAGACACTGGCCCAGAGAATTTGAGTAATTTTTATCTAGGTCAACAGCTGGCTAGTGCAGCCCTATAAAGACAACCCGAGGGTCATCCTGCAGGCATTCTTTATTTGTGCATCTTCTGCACCCCTAAAATAGTAGAGATGTTCAGACATTTGTTGGCTAACATTATTACAGTGCTAAAATGTCTTTCTGAATGACGGTACCCCTTTATTTATTTACTTATTTATTTATTTATTATTTTTTCAGTGGTAGGGATCAAATCCAGGAATTCTTATATGCTAGAGATAAGTGATCTACCACTCACCTATACTTCAGAATCTTTTCTTTTTTCTTCTCTCTCTCTCTCTCTCTTCTCTCTCTGTCTCTCTTTCTCTCTCTTTTTTTCTTTTTGGTACTGGGAATTGAACCCAAGGGAATTCTACCTCTAAGCTACACTCTCAGCCCCTTTTGATTTTGAAACAGAGTCTTACTAAGTTTCTGAGTCTGACCTTGAACCTATGATCTCCCGGTCTCAGCCTTCTATGTCCTGAGATTACAGGCCTGTGCCACCACACCTGTCTCAGCATCTTTTCAAATATGAAATTACCTTCTATTTTTTAAAGCCCATAAGGGGTTATAATTAAGAATAGCAAAAGGGTGGCTTCTTAGTAACACACTGAGACATTTGGAGAGAAGCTTGGTTTTCCTTAGAGCACTTGGAATCCCTCTTCTGAATGGCTGTGGTTTGAATATTTGTGGTGTACGGTACTAGCTTTATCTGTCACCACATCCCTTCACTCACTCTGTATTCCAGTTACCCACGTTCTGCCCCAATCAAAGAAATTACTCACCCTCCTTCAGATGGGCCTTCGCTTTCTTCACACTGCTCATGCTGCCTGGCTGCCCACCAGACCCTCGTCTTCCCTCAGCATCCCCTCTTCCTCTGCCTGCAGAATCCAGCTCAGCAATGCAGCTCCAGAGCCCTTCCTAGGAGGCCCAGACACAGCCAGCAGTTTCTTCTGCTCACCTATGTAGCCCTATACACACACGTCCTACGTGTTCATAACCTCACACTATTAATATTTAATGTATCTTGGTTCTTCCTCTTGGAAAGACAGACCAGGTCTTAACTGTCCTTAGATCCCTGGTGGGTAATGTAATGCCTGGCATGGAGACTCTCAGTAAGTGTTGGAATGAATGGATAAACAGTTGGCCACACAATCATTTCAAAGAAGTCCCTTTTTCGGGTCAGATATGCATTTATTCCAGTCTATTAATGTGCTCCTGCCTGTCCATTTGGCCTCAGTGACAAAGGATTACTTAGAATGACTGTTTTTGATAGATATTTGTCCTATATTGGTTCAATAGCGATTTTGTGTTTAAGATGTGAGGAAACAGGTGTGATCTTCAGCCCCCTGAAGAAACATCGACTTGTTGGGGTAGGTTGCTTCACTGGGGCCACTGAGGAACCAAAGCCAGGCCTGGGTCTCTGCCGAAGTTTTGTCTTAGCCTCTTCTGGTGAGGTGCTAAGCACTTCTACTTCCTCCCCCGGTGTCTTGTGAGATCTTTAGGGATGACAGAGCTGTCAGGTCTTATGATTTGACTTGCTCTCTTGTTGGCTCAAACTTAAGTCTTTGGCTGGTGAGCTGGGATACAAACCTGAATGAGATGCCAGAATCAACTCCTGTTTTAGCAAGCCCCCTTTGTCAGGCTGGTCTCCCTGGCTTCTTTGCTTAGGATGGGTTATTCTCAACCTTTCATGCAAATAGGTTTCTGGCAGAACCACCCTACAAGGCATGAGAAGTCTTGTGTGTGTGTGTGTGTGTGTGTGTGTGTGTGTGTGTGTGTGTGTGTTACTGGGAATTGAATCCAGAGGCATTCTGGCATTCTACTTTCAAGCTAAACCCCCAGTCCAATTTTATTTCTTATTTGGAAACAGGGTCTTGCTAGGTTGATAAGAGTCTTACTACTTGCTGAAGCTGTCCTTGAACCTATGATCCTCCTGTCTCAGCCTCCCAAGTACAGGAATTAGGGGTGAGCGCCCAGCTAGAGGTGTTCTTAGATGAGTCAGGCACTGAAAAACAAATATCACATGTTTTCCTTATACACAGATAAAAAGCAGATCTTGTACCAGTAGAGAGTGGAACAGTCTCTAGAGACTAGGAAGGATGTTAGGGAAAGAGGGATGGAGAGAGGATGGTTCAGGGTGCAGTTGGACAGGAGAAATAACCTCTAATGTTCTATAGAAGAGAAGGATTCCTATGAGTGACAACAACTAGTCATATCTAGAAATAGCTAGGAGAGAGGATTTTGAATGTTCTCAGCATAAAGAAATGTCTGAGGGGATGGATATTCTAAACACCCTGATCTGGTCATTACTCATTGTATACACGAATTGAAATGTCACACTTAGCATATATGTATACATATATAATGTGACTTAAAATATTAAAAAAAAAATAAAGGAACCAGAAGGTAATTGGTTGTAAGTAAAAATAGAGTTAATACATTTTAACTGTAAATGGTTTGGGCTCAAACTGGTCCCTCTTACCCTCCCCCACCCCTACCTCCAGCCCAACCCTGCACAGGCCCATGATAGACTCCAAAACATGCTTCTCAAAGTGTGGGCCGAGGTCCAACAGCAGCAGCATCCTCTGGGAACTCGATGCATCAGTGCCTGTTATTTTAATAAAATTCTCAGGTGTTTTGTTTGTACCTTAAAGCAGCAGATGCACTGATTTTAGTAAAGGATTCAGAGTCCTGGTGTCAGGGTCCATTTCTTCTTTATTAACACCCTAGTGATGACCTTTGACCTGCCTAAGAGTGACCTTGGGCCAAACGGGGGGTGGGGGGGTGGGGTGGGGGGGGCTCTTCTGGCTCCCACATTGGTCTTGTGCCTTCTCTTCTGCAGGGTACCTGTATCTTTCTTCCAATCTCTTTTTATAAAATCTTAGAGTATAAACAGAAGTTGTGGACTCAAGGAATACTATGTTTCACCAAAGCATGGGTGGCAAGATCAAGGTCTCAGAAAATATGGATTTGGTGGAAAATGGTAAAAATGGCATTAAATAGATGGGTTTTAACCAGAAATAAAATTCATTCAAGGCAGTTGCTTCCAAAACAAAATTACTGGTGGTGAATCCAGCTGTAGGAAATATCCTTCTCCAGAAATTTCCTCTGTCAAGAGGGTAGGGCTGCCTCAGTGAGCAGCGTTGCTGCCGATCAACTTTACGTCCTCCTTACTGGCTTGACGCCTAGTGCATTTTGCACATGACATTTTTCCTTGTCTCCACATTGCACATCTCAGCAGATGCTGTTGGCTTTTCTGGTGATCACTGCCCTCACAGGTGCTTTTGCTCAGCCTGGGCTTCTATCCTATGCAATGGGTGGGGTGTAAATGGGACTTCCTTTCAAGCCACAGAACCACCCATGTGGTCTACAGAAGCAAAGCTACAACAATTACCAGATTCTTTTGTTAAAAGGGGCCCGAAGTGAACGTGGAATAAATGAAAAGCCTGGGCTCTTATTATATACAAATAGAAAACCTCTTAAACTCAAAGTGCTCTTTAGCAAAACCTCGATGAGCACTTTGCCTGCCAAGGGATTTCTGTGAAACCCTTTCCCTCTCTTGAGGGCCAGAGTCCCCAGCCTTGGCTCTCTATTAGATATGTCTGGGAACCTTCACAAACCCTCATGCCCTGGCTGCACATCTGACCAGTTTAATCACAGTCTTGCCAGCAGGACCTTGGCATTGGTGATTTTAAAGCTTCCGGTGATTCTGATGGGCAGCTGAGGTTAAGAACCTCAAATCCTACCATGCATTAGAACTCCCTGGAAGGCATGCTAAATTATGGATTGCTGGGCTATACCCTAGAGTTTCTGATTTAGTAGGTTTGGGTGGGGCAGTCAGTTTGCTTGTGTAGCAAGTTCTCAGCTGGTCAGAGACCACACAGTCCTCAGGCCAGTTTGAGAGGTGGGAGACACCTGCACAAGCACCCACCCGTGAAAGCACTAGATTCTTGCCAGACTATCAGCCTGGCCTGGGCACCCCTGTGCTCAATCCAGCCTTCCTTCTCTCCAGCATCTGAAGCCTCATGTTGCTGTTTATAAAACATAAAGGGACCAGAAAGCAATTGATAATAAATAAAAATAGTTGATGCATTTTAGCTGTAAATGGCATTTAACTGTGAATGGCCTCTCACACGAGCTTCTGTATCTGCACTTCCTTGACTGGGAGCAGCGTCTCCCACCTGGGTGGCTTCCACCTCCTGGAGCAGGATGGTTCTGCTGACTTGTCAAGAAAAGTCACAGACTGTTCTTGTGAAACACCAAGAATCCAAGCTGTTTCTCTTTCCCCTGAGAGCATCTAGGGGCACCTCTAGGATGTTTAATTCCTATTGTTGTGTGGACTCCACTTTGACACTTTTATATTCCAAAACAGAAGGAGCCTGCCCTCAAGCATTTTTTCTGTGGGTCTGGGATGCAATAACCATTCATATTCATCATATGTTATATTGTGAGCATAGCAAGTTCACAATTCATTATGTTTCCAGAGTCTGTGGGTTAGAAGTCTGGACTGGGTTCAACTCCTTAGCTTTCCTCCAGGTCTCACCTGGGTCACCCAGGTAGCCAGGGCAACTTGACTGGAGTGTTGGTACGGGGACTCTCTCTCCATGTGGTCCTTCCTCTTTCAGTAGTCTAGTAGGGCTTTCTTACATGGAGGCAGAGGCATTCCTAAAATCACATGGTGGAGGCTTCATGGAGTCTGGGGGCCCTGACTTTGGAATCCTGTATCACTCCACCATGTTTTATTGGTCAAAGTGAGTCCTAGCCCAGATTGAAAGGGTGGGAGTCAGCCTCCTCTCTGGGTGGAAGGAGCTGCCTAGTATCCTGGCCATGCTCCAATCTGCCACACCACTGTTGAACACTGTACTTTTTCTTTTCAGTTTAGCTTCTAGGTTGAAGTTTGGCTATGAAAATCATACTAACTAGAAAATAATAATAAATACCAAATAATGCCTTGCCCCTTCTAAACAGTATCTGGGAATGAAATGACTGGCCAATAGCAGAGCTTCCCATTCACAGCTCTTTTATTTAGGACCCATAGGCCACAGTTAACCTGGCCTGCCATGTTGGCATGGTAGCCTCTTAGGACTGCTATGACACCAGCAAGCGAGGACAGCTAACCCTGGAGGAGGCAGCTCTGCAGCTTCTCCAGGGGCCCTGGTCTAGCTCCTTCTTCCAAAAGAAGTAGTGATACTTTTGGGAGAAAGATGCTTTGGGGGAGTGAAAAAGGAGGAAGGTGACCTCTGTAGACCCCCAGGCACATGGGTTTACATATATCATTTCACTCCATCCAAGAAATAGGTGCAGTAATCATAAGCATGAGGAAATTGATACATAAATAAATTAAATATTTGTTCTAAGATCACAGAAGTGGTATGTCAAGCTGAAATTATTTGAATCTGCTTCTGTCAGGCTTTGGCAAGGGGAGACTCAGCATGTGTTATGACTGAATTGAAAAGCAGAGAAGGGTGAGGAAGGGGAAAGAACACTGGGTGGGGGTGCTAGTCCTGCCCTGCACTCAAAACCAGTCTATCCTTGGAATTTTGCCATCTGCAAAGAATGTGAGAAGCCACTGCTACTCCAGTTTAAAGTGGCCTCGGCAGATTCCACTGCTGTGTGTTGCAGATGCCGTTAAAATCTCCAGCAAGACAGAATTGGAGCCGTGGCGATTTTCCCATCAGAGGCATTTAAGAACCTTCCCTGAAAGGGTCAGAAAAGGATCCCCAAAACCAGGAAGACCATGATTTGACATGGACTTCTAAACTACTCTCTACGTGTGGCTTTAAATCAGTTCAGATTGCAGGAAGGGTCGGCTGAGGCTAGCATTTGATTCTAGAAAAGCTCTGTGAGGGAGGTCTTTGGTTGAAGCCAGGACTGCCCTCTGACAGTTTCCAGGAATCAAATATCTGCTCCTTTGTGCACCTGCTAATTCCCAGCTGCCTCAAAGACTTGGAACTTCTCTGGAATGGAACTGGAGGACCTGCAGGAAGAACCCTGAAGTGTGCTAACCCTAAAGACAGATGCTCTAGGAAGCAGAGGAAGGGCAGGACTGAAGCACCGAGCCTTTCCCCAGCACAGATGCTGTCTGTGTTGGCTTTGGAGCCATACCTTGAAACCCTGCAGCTGAAAGTGACTTGAGGACTTGCTGAGAGCCACACACTTAGAAAGCAGCCAGGCCAGGATTCAAATGCAGGTTTTTGTTTTGTTTTGTTTTGGGTTCAATACTGGGGATTGAACCCAGAATCATTCTACCTCTGTGCTATACCACAGCCCTTATCATTTTTTAGTTTGAAATAGGGTCTTACTAAGTTGCTGAAGGTCTCCCTAGGTTGCCAAGGCTGGCATTAAACCTGTGATATTCCTCTTCTCAGCCTCTCAAGTACTGGGAGTACAGGTGTGCACCACCATGCCTAGCATATAGGCAATGTTGGTAGAAAGAGCACTAATTTTAAAATTAAAAAAGACCTAAGATAGCCTGAAGGGGGAAAAAATTCTAGGAATTAAAGAAGAGGCAAGAGTTTCATTTTCAGAGTTTAGAATGAGAAACTGATGTAACTGAGAAAAGATGACTAACTGTTGCAGGGCCCTTTTCTAGAGGAAGTTACTTTTCAGTCTGGGGTGGTCAATGACAGGCTTTCATTGACAGTCCTTGTGCAATTAGCTAAACTGGAACCTTTTTTTTTTCCTTTTTTGCTGGGGATGGAACCCAGAGCCTCGCACATTCCAGGCAAGAGCTGTGCTGAGCTGCACCCCCAGCCCTGGAAGCTTTCTATCAGCCCAGTTGCTCTTCCTCTTCCTTCCAGATCTGTCTCTCAGATATTCAAACCTGCAAGAAGTCAGGAAAAAGAAACTAGTGTTTCACTTTTCTGCCTTGATCTACTCAAAGAAAGATACTTTCCTGAAAATAATCACTTCCTGAAAATAATCATTTATCAGAATCTGAGAAAATCCTATCCTGCCACCTATTGAGGAATTTTATCTTTAACTCCAAGGAAAAGAACTGGAAACTGGCCGGATGTTACATGCTTTAGGTGGAAATTATAGGGAGTGGTCGTATAAATCCCATTTAATGTTTATGATTGTTTTCTTTTTCTAAATTGGCATTAGAGAAACCAAAAATATATGTAAACAGACGAAAAGGCAGGGATATATTAGGACCACAAACAAACAATTTAAGAAGGCAATGTAAACTCTCTCTACAAAGTTTCATCTATGATTAATGATATTGTTTTCTTTGGGGGAAACATTGTTTAACTCTGTTTTTCAACTTCATGTTTCCAGCAGTACCAGATTTTTGTTCTCATGTTGTTCTTTGAAGATTTTTATAGCTTTAGAATTTGCTCCATAGGGGATTCTGCTAGAAGTAGAGAGGGCAATTGCATGGAACTGGGCAATTGTATTGCCTTAGAATGGACTTTGTATACCTATAGTGACTTGAGAGAGGGAATATTTCACTCACATTGCTGATGCACAGATTTACAGCCATCTGCATCCACACACCCATCCCATTCTTTGTCCTCGGAACTGGTAAATGAAAAATACCCAATACAAATTATTTGCCTCACAAAGTCATGTAGCACACAAGCTGGAAAAATGAGGAAACTACCAGCAATGCTAATTTCCAGGAATTTCGATTTCACTCTGGCCTTTGGACTTACAAACTTGGTGATCTTCTATTCAGATTTATCATTTTTAGGAGTTGCAAAAGTCTAAACTGTAGAAGTAGGTTTGTTAGTGTGTGTGTGTGTGTGTGTGTGTGTGTGTGTGTGTGCGCACGTGCACACTGGGGATTGAACCAAGGGCACTCTACCTCTGAGCTACACTCCCAGCCCTATTTTATTTTTTTAGTTTTGAAACAGGGTCTCATTAAGCTGAGGCTGGCCTTGAACCTTCGATCCTTCTGTCTCAGCCTCCCAAGTGCTGGGATAACAAGCATGCACCACCACACTCAGCTTTTTAGCATGCTTTACAGTCCAGATAGATAGGCCAGAGATGCCTTGCTGTAGTAACTCATTCCCCATGGTGGAAGAACAGTAATTACAAACTTGGTAGGAGAAATTTCAGAAATCTATTTTCATGCAGCGATTTGGAATGCTCTATTCTCTCCCATGATTTCATGAGAAAAATGTGGATCACATCAAATTTAATTCTCCTGATGCCAATTTCATATTCAGTCATCGTTGTAGGTTTATATGTTATTTCCAGCTTGAGTTTAGGCATGCACAGGAGACTATTTTAGAACCTTCTTTCGGGGAGGAGAGATACTGGGGATTGAACTCAGGGGCATTCTACCTCCAAGCTACACCCCCAGCCCTTCTTATTTTTTGTTTTTGAAAAAGGATCTTGCAAGATTGCTGAGAGTCTCGCTAAGTTGCTGAGGCTGGCCTTGAACCTGTGATTCTCCTGTCTCAGCCTCCCAAGTTCTAGGATTACAGTCGTGCACCACCACACTGAGATATTTTAGAACATTTTAACACTTACAGGGTGCTCAAATGATTACCAAGTAATTAATTATATTTTGTTTAGGCATATAAATATGGCTATATTCATTATGTCTGATGTTTACCATGGAATGAGTACTCTTACTTTGTGATTATTACTAAGGCAACTCATTCTTGTTAGTGAGGAACTTGCAACTCCTTTTATTAAAAAATGTGCCCCTTAGACACCAAGTACACACTATGTGTTCACTGAGATTATCTCCTACATTTCTTGGTGTCCACCTCCTCTACCTCTAAATGATTCCTCCAAGAGGCCAGCTTTGAGCTGAGGACCCAAAAGAGGAAGGGCTGTTTCTAATCCATCTTTACAGTTGTGAATCCAGTGCAGCCCTGACACACAAGAAGTCACTCCATAAATGTGTGGTGAACTCACGGATGCTGTGTCTTAAGCCATTTCTCTGGGCTTTAAAGGCTCCACTACTAGTCAAGGTCCCACGTGGGTTCCCCTTCTAAGAGCTTGTGTGTATGTGAAGAATGAGAGGACGTGGGCAGAATACACCCCAGAACTGGCAAGAACTCTCCTAATATTTATAATGTTCTGTTCTTTCCTCTGGGCCATTCTCTGTGGCCAACTCATCTTGTCCTTTACTGAGCTGGCTGTGTTCTCCTGAATTGATTCTAGACACAGGATTGAGAATGAGGATGTAAGCTGCCCAGCCACGAGAGAATTGGTTCCCAAGAGATACTGTCCTTGAGATTAGTCCTCCCACTAAGATTCCCTGGCTAGTCAAGGTTCCCAAACAGTACAGAAGAGATGCGGTTGATTGGGAACCTTTAATTTCTAGAACATCGACACTGCCCAAGATACAAGGTAATGCTGCTGTTGCTGCCACTGCTTTTGGTACCTTGGTAAGAGCATTTTGGTTGAAAACTATTTCCTTCTGGCTGTGGATCATGCATGGTATAGGTTAGCTAATTCTTGGGCTGGGGGTATGGTTCAGTGGTATAGCACTTGCCTAGCATGCACATGACCCTGGGTTCCATCCCCAGAATTGCATAAAAAAGAAGAGAAAACAATTACTTAAAAGTAAAGATGAAGCTATAATCCCAGTACTTGGGAGGCTGAGACAGGAGGATCGCAGGTTCAAGGCCAGCCTCAGCAATTTAGTGAGATCCTGTTTCAAAATAAAATATGACTGAGGGTGTAGCCCAGAGGCAGAATACCCTTGGGTTCAATTCCCAGTACCACAAAAATAAATAATTAAATAAATAAATACAAACAAATAAATAAAGATGAAGCTTTAGAGGGCTTGAAGATTTGGAAATCTTTGGAGGAGTGAGAAACAGAGCTTGGTGCTTCCTTTAGCAAACATACTCTGTCTTCAAGCCTCCCCTCAAGTTCATCCTTCTGGGAGAACATTTCCTACTCCCTGGGCTGGGGAGACAGCCCCACACCTGCTCCCTCTCTGTGATGACACACAAATATAATGCAATTTTATGCTTACATAAAAAATAATTCTATATGTGTAAAATTTCATGTATCTATATATACTAGTTTCCATTGTCCAGGCTATGTTATAAACACTTTGAAGAAAGCAGTCTTGTTTATTAGTGTCTTCCTCTCTTAGCATATGTTCAAAAATATTAAATGAGAGAGAGTTAATGGTGAGGTTAAAGATTGGAGAAATCAACAAGGTAAGGGGTGAGAATGGGGTCATATAGGGAATGTAGAGGGGAAAAGAACACCCAGAGTTAGTTGGCAGTGAAAGAGAGATGAGAAGAGATAAAGAAGGGAAAAGAGTTCCCAGATTCCTAGACTCATGCATGAGAGTCCATCAATCTTGGGGGAGGGGGAGGCTTAATTCCTCAAGAGCAGCTCCAGCGCTGGGGACCTTACTACCTCTCCACTATTCTTCCTTCTGGTTTTATGAAACTTCTACTTACTAGTTTTTGTCTTGTTCTCCAGAATGAGCTGATTCATAAGTTGTCTCAAAGCTTGTTAGGCTAACAGCCAGCTGATAGCATAAATTGTTAGTCTTCTTTCAGAGATATAATATCTTAATGATACCAAAAAGGCTAGTTTCTAGAAATGAAGTTCTAGATAGTCTAATGAAAGTGTAAAAGTAAAAGTGACCTGAGAGTTCAAACCAATATTTCCTAGGTTTGGGATACAAATGACTTTAAAGGCTTCTGTGGATATTTATAAAGAAGACTTTAGTGTCACTGAACTGAGTGACAAACTTTTTGTAAATTATTTAAGATTTGAGATACTTTTGATGGAACAC
>PVLC010002831.1:12281-27718 GCA_004027655.1 Graphiurus murinus | reverse complement strand
AATAGATTATAAAGTTGAAAATATTGAAGAGTATGTGAAGAAAATAGACAAAACTTTGTTTGGCTGTAGAATATGAGCATTTGATCCCAACCACAGCAAATACCTTTCTGCCTGCTCGGCAGCCTGTCTGCTTTGCTTTATTATTACAAAAACACTTTGTTTGAGATTGAAAATTAAAGCTTAGGTTAGATGCATTTTTATGTTTAATAGCATCACAACATAAAAGTTCCATGACATATTCATTTTTCCCCAGAAGGAATTATGTATGAATCTGAAGATTATTTGTGCCACATGACAGGTTACATGAAGTAGCTGAATATAACTAAAAGGTTACAATTCCCATTTGTCTGCTTTAACCAGCACATGGCAAGCTCCTACACTGAGATGGTAAAGGATTTCCCAGATCTTCTCCGATATGCTTTCCTTCTAAGAAACCTCACAGGGATCCAGGTAAATCATGTGTTCAGAGGCCTGCTGTCATCATCTCTGTAGAAGCCTGGAACTTTGGCATTGAACAGTAATGGGAGCAGAATATTTGGTCAAATCTTTGCCAACTTTAATCCTAATAGAGAAAAGTTTGAACTTTAAATTGTGGATGGTGTAACATACTATCTTATGCTTAAGCAGCTGGGTGTGATGGTGCACACCTGTAATCCTGTATTTGGGAGGCTGAAAGAGGAGGACGACAGGTTTGAGACTAGCCTTATCAATTTAGTAAGACCCTCAGTAATTTAGTGAAACCCTGTTTCAAAATAAAAGAATAAAATAGGGCTGAGGGTATAGCTCAGAGATAGAATGCTCCTGGCTTCAATTTTTAATGAGAGAGAGAGAGAGAGAGGTGTTAAATATGGAGGATGTTTTTGGCAGAATTGAAACGTGTAATGCTAGTTAATTTAACACTAGCCTTCTAATCACAAAGGCAGTTCAAACATGTTATTAGTATTATCACCATGTCTAATAATGCAACTCTATCCAAATGCTCTTTCAGCTATAAGCAGTCTGCTATTGATCCCAATCATTATAAAGAACTGTTCTTCTTAAGATGTACCAAGCTGAGCATGGTAGCTATCATCCCAGTGACTCGGGAAGCTGAGACAGTAGGATTGCAAGTTCAGTGCCAGCCTGAGCAATTATTTAGCAAGACTCTGTCTCAAAAAGGACTGAGGATATAGCTCAGTGGTACAGTGTCCTGAATTTAATCCTCAGTACTGGAAAAAACAAACAAACAAACATAAACAAAAGATGTACCAATTGGTAAATGATTATTTTGGTGAAGCTAAGCGTTGTAATTTCATTTTGTGTACTGAGGGGGTATTTTCAGAGATTGTACTTCTGCTGCGCAATCAGTTACAATGTCTTTTTCCATTGTTTGTTATCTGAAAATGGATATATTCTATCTTGAAATACTTGTGACTTTCAACTTGAACATAGCATAATGCTACTAGTGACTATGACCCATTCTATAAGACATGACACCAGGGCCCATTTCCTGCCAGTCCTCTGGGCAATGACACTGGAGAACCTGAGCCCAGGGGGAGTATGCTGCTAAGGGGGCTTCCTGCTATTCATACAGGAAATGGAGACATGGCCAAGATTAAACCTTCCTTTACAGTTGTAGGAGAGCCTTTGTTCTGTTCACAGCTTTTGCATAGCCAGATGAAGGTCTCTGCAGACTTCTCTACCCCTTACTTTACAAACTGTCTTGTGACCTGTCAACCAGATCTTGACCTTTGCTCCAAGGTAGCGCAGATAACGTCCATGATGTGGTACAATCAACTAAAATGCCGCCCTGTTAGACAGCTCTATAGATATGAGTTTTGCACTCATTTAATGCAAAAACAGCAGTGTTGGAGTAGAACATTTTGGGGGGAAAAGGTAACCCCTTGGCTAGCAGGAAATTTCTCCCTGCCCAATCTTAATTAACTCCAATATCACAAGGAAAAGGAGTTGTGCATGGCTATGGGTCACTGGAAGGGTAGGCTCCCGATGGCAGCTGGTGACAGACCTTATGATCAATGAACCTGCCCTGTTAAACTGTGACCCTCGGAGAAAACAGTGTCAAGTAAAAAGCTCTGAGAGGTACGCCAGAGACGTGCTCCCCTCGTAAACACTGAGTGGGAATGTCAAGATTGTTAGAAGACTCTTCTCCTGGTAAACATTTTAAACTACATAGATTTTTTTCTTTTAAATATTTTTTTATTAAATTGAGGGCAAAATGAAGTAAAGTCAGTGATGCATGTACAGATGGAATGAAGACTTATCCAAGTTCTGCTTTGTTTTGGTTAAAGGAGATTAAATCTCTACTTTGGTTAAAGTAGGGATTAAATCCAGGGGTATTCTACCTCTGAGCTAGACCACCAGCCAGCCCAATTTTATTTTGAAACAGGGTCTTGCTAAGTTGCTAAGGGTCTGGCTGAGTTGCTGAGGCTAAATCTATGATTGTTCTGTCTCAGTCTCTCAAGCACTGGGATTACAGGCGTGCACCACTGTGCCTAGCATTTAAGTAATTTCTTGTCTTGTTTTTTGGCACCTGGACTCAAGACACAAAAACTACATAAATTACTATTTTGAATTTTCTATTAAGCTATGATATCAGAGATTTCAAATTTTTAATCTAATGATTGGGGATTACCTAGAATAGCAAAAACTCTACAGACAGAAACCAGTGTTCTGGTTTCAGTAAAACCAATAATTCTTTTTGTGGGTTAAGTGTGGTAAAAGAGTGAGATTAACTTACTATAAAGATTTTTTAAAAAATAGTAGGTTCCTGGAACTAAAAATTGTCTACAAGTTGAATATCTTATTTCTGGACTGCAGCTACCTAAACATTCAGTTCGTTTCTGGAGCTTGAAGATCTGAACCATAATTAACCTAATCCAAAATATTCTATATTGTGAAATTGCCCATCTAAAGATCACAAATAACCTTATCTACTAAGGGATTAGTCAGAAGTGAATCAACTCTTCATTCTATTCTACATACAACTGAATTTGTAAATCCCAGCCTAGAAAGAGCTTTCCCTATGTCTACATGGAATACAATTAAAACACACATCAAAACCCTTTCCATCTCTCCACCTACCTCCTGACCAAAACAAATTTGAAGTTTGCAGAGGGAAAGGTGTGTGTGTACCTGTGGTCTGGTGTGCATGTGTTCACACATGTATCCCTTCATTGCGTTTTCACTTGTTTAAAGCCAATCTTTAACAAAATTAGAGCTGGGGGTGCAACTCAATAGCAGAGCTCTTGCTTTGCATGCAATGCCAGGCTCTAGGTTCAATTTCCAGCACCAAAAATAAATAAGACCAATTGTTTTGGAAGAAAACAATCCCAAGCCTGGGCCAGTGACACACACCTGTAATTCTAGTACTTGGGAGGCTGAGACAGGAGGATTGTAAGTTCGAGGCCAGCCTCAGTAACTTAGTGAGACCCTTAGCAATTTAACGAGACTCTCAGCAATTTAGCAAAACCCTGTTTCAAAATAAAAAAGGCTTACAGGTGGAGCTTGCAGGTAGAAAGTCCCTGGGTTCCGTTCCCAGTACCAAAAAAATTCCAGTATTTTAAAAGATAATATTGGAGCCGGGCGTGGTGGCGCACGCTTGTAATCCCAGCATTCGGGAGGCTGAGACCAGAGGATCCGGGTTCGCGGCCAGCCTCAGCTACCTAGTGAGGCACTCCGCAACTTAGTGAGACTCGGTTTCAAAATAAAGAATAAAAAATAGGGCTGGGGGTGTAGCTCGGAGGTAGAATGCCCCTGAGTTCAATCTCGAGTACCGCAAAAAAAAAAAAAAAAAAAAATTAAAAAAAAAATAGAAGATAATATTGTGGCTAACTGTGGGATTTGGTTTATGCTGCTGCCATGTAAATTCCCATGGTTTTTACATCTTCTGTGTAACCTCCTGGCAGATGGAACTCTGCCCCTCTGACTTTTCTCCTAATTGTCCTAGATGTGAGAGAAGGCACATTGTAATGCTCTTCATCACAGCCCTGTCGGTCTAGCTATGCTGTTGTCTTCATCTAATGCAGTGATTCTAACGGGTGTGTTCGGGGCTAATATCCACTTCATGCAATCTGATAAGTACTTGAATATAGGCAGATACGGACATTCAGACCAAGACCAAACTTCACAGTAAGTGTCAGAGTCTGGTAGGAATGAGAATCTCAAACTCAAATTGTGGAATCTTCTATAAATTTGCAATTGCATTCTTCACCCCTCTTCCACCCCGGCCCCCAACCAAAATGGTTCTATGAGATTTGGTCCATGAGATGTAAGCTTTTAATAAGCTACATCTTGGGGAAGGAATCTTTTCTTTCATTATGAATTATGCTTAATTAACCTCACATAACCTTGGTGAATGGCCCATGGTCTTAAATTCAAATTTGAGAAACATGATACTTAGGGAATTATATTTAGATAAAGAGTCCATTTATCATGTAGGATTATGTACTATCAAAAACACAGTTTGCAAAATCAAAGACAGATGCTTCTCTTTTGAAATAAATCTAATACACAAAGCTTTGAGTTAAAAAATAGCAATTAATAATTTTGATATAAAAGGAGATACCAGGTTTCTTCAGAGAGCTCAGGCAAAAATTTCCATTTAAATAGTTAAAAATCAAAATTTCCATTTAAATAGTTAAAAATCAAAATAGTTAGAAGTGATTTAAAACTAACATTAAATCAGATTTGAAAGCTTGTCATGAGGGCAGTGAGTTTTTATAATATGTTTGTAAAGCTTCCATTATATAAATAGTGATATTATTAAACATGAAAGAAAAGTTATTTCTCTAAAATCAACCTTCTAAAACTTTAAAATGGAAAAACAACCAGAGGAAGGCCTGACATGGATGGGATCATGTGTGGAAAGAAATTTCAAGTTGCTTGATATTTTAGGCCTTCAGTGCAACTCCGTGATTACTTTTGTCATAAATTGTTGTTGTTTTTAAATTAACAGCTTTATTGAGGTAAAATTCACTTTTGTAGGGAACAGAATATGACACCCCACTAGGGGGTGCCTGCAGGAGGTCAGAATGTTGAAAAGTTCAATTCAGTTGTTTTTAGTGTAGTAGAGTTGTACAACTACCACTGTACAATTTAAAAATACTTTCATCACCCCAAAAAGAAGCTCCATGCCCATTATCAGTAATTTTCTTTTCACCCCTACCCCCACCCCATCCAGCCCGTGGCAACCTCCTTTCTATCTCTCTGGATTCATCTATTCAAGACATTTTATATAAATGGAATCATATAGTATGTGGCTTCTTATGGCTGGCTTCTTTCACTTGGCATAATGTTTTTGTTTTGTTTTGAAATTCACTTTCTCATTGTTCTGGATGCTGGAGGTTTGAAATCAGGGTCCCTACAGACAGATGTAGTTCCTCCCGAGAGACCTGTCTTCCTGGCTGGCTCTCTATGACCTCACATGGCCCTTTCTCTGTGTGCATGAAAATACATAGTTGCATATAGCAGTACTTTATTCCTTTTTATTGTTAAACTATATTCCATTGTAAGATATACCACAGTTTGTTTTTTTCATTCGCCAGTTGATAGACATTTGGGTTTCCACATTTTTTACTGTTCTGGGTAATACTGCTGTGGACATTCGTGTGCATGTTTTTATGTGGACATACATTTTCAGTTCTCTTGTGTGAATACTTAGGAGTGTAATTGCTAAGTCCTATGTTTAACCTGTGGTTGACAATGTTTAGCCATTTGAGGTTCTGCTCTGCAGTTTTCTAAAGTGGCTGCATTGTTCAACAATCCCGCCAGCAACGTATGAGGGTTCCAGTTTCTCTTCATCCTCACCAGCACTCTTATTGTCTTTTTTTTATTCAAGCCATCCTAGTAGGCATGAAATGTTATCTCATGTTTTTGATTTTCACTTTCCCAATAACCAATAAGGTCCTTTAGCTTTTTGTGTGCTTATTGGCCATTGATATGTCTTCTTTGGGAAAATGTCTATTTAGATCTTTTGTCAGTTTTTTCAATTGGGCAATTTGTGTTCTTCTTAACCATACATAGCTTTAAAATGTGACTTTTAACTTGTACATTGTTATCAATGACTGTGATCTCAGAATCAGGATTTTTAGGCTGGAAGGGATTATACAAATCCAAGTCTAAGCCCCTCTGTCGACAGATGAACAGTCTGAGGCTTAAGTGGTTTGCCCAGGGCCACAATAGAATGAGTTTGTAGCAGAGCTAGGGAGATTAATGACTCAAATCGAAAATGGAAAACCAGATGTTTCATGATCTACACAGTCATTCGTTGCTTACTGACAGGGATACATTCTGAGAGGTGCATCTTAGGACAATTCTTTGTTGTGCGAATGTGACAGTGTATTTCGCAGACTAAGATATTTGCAATGCCACCAGTCTTATGGGACCACTATTGTATACCCAGCCCATCTTTGACCCATGGGCTAGTAGTATTTGATTAAAGCTCTTTTCTTATAGAGACTGACCCTTTGATTTCAATATAATGGGGGCTTGGGCTAATGTCTGATAGGAGGAGGAGCTAAGGGACTTGTCTTGAAGTTGCATTCAATTAGCAAGAATGCTTTTTATTTAGATCAATAAAAATCACCATTCTCTAAAGAGACCTTTAGTCTTTAGTAGGAGTCTTCTTTGAGTCTTGAAAGTGAAGGCCAGGCTGTCTGGCTCATAATGACCTCAGCTGGGAGTTGATCTTATCTTACCATCATGATAGCTTTGAAGAGCTTTAGAAGAGAGACTCAGTCATTCAGGCTTTGGATTTGATTACAAAATAAAGCCATACTTTTCTCGGAAATTTACTCATTCTTCCCAAAGAAGTCCAACAAGCTTTCCATTTTGCCAGATGAAAGGAAGGTGAGGAATGGAGGGTAGCTTCCACCTGATGTGATTTTTCCCAGCCATGAAGTTCTATCAGATCTACCAGGTAATATAGAACAGAAAAATAGTGAAGAGAATATTTAGATAAGATCAATGCAAAGGGTCGACATTCAAATCAGAACACATTCACATGTTGGGTTTTATTTTTTAAATATTTATTTATGTAATTTGGTACTGGGGATTGAACCCAGGCCCATTCTACCTCTGAGCTAGACCCCAGTCCTAATTTATTTTTATTTTTAAAATAGAGTCTCACTAAATTGCTGAGACTGGCCTTGAACCTGTGATCCTCCTGTTTCGGCCTCCCAAGTACTAATATTGCAGACATGTGCCACCATGCCCAGCTCACATTGTTTTTTAATGCTGTAAGCCCACATTATTTGACCTTATCAGTTTTTCCAACAAAGAAGCATGTGATAAAGTCCATTTCCATGGTCTGCGGTCAGTTTTTGTTTTATTTAAAAACCATAATTTTTCTGTTATAAAAAGAACTGTATACCCTTTGTGGTTATATTGCAGTTGACTTGGATGGAAAGGCACAGACTCACTCACTGAGGGGACAAAATCTTTCTTCTAAATCTCATTTCTATGCTACCATGCAAACAGTGGAAAGTTCTGATGCACACCCAAGCTTTCTGATGGTGCAATAATTGTTAAATTGTAACACCCCACCCTCAAACATGATTTATTATCTAAATGGACAGTGTGACTCTAAGCTCCCGAGAAGAGTAAACTGAGTTTCCCATGGTATAAAGATGTACATACTTATGGATATGTGCATATTTATATCCTTATATATAATACCAAAGTATGAAAAAGTACAAGATATGAAGGTATAAAAATCCACATAAGGTAGATACTTAAAATATGTTAACTGAATCTTCATTCTCCGGCAGGTGTATGGAGATTAAGCTGCTTCATAGACATGTCTTAAGGCCTAATAATGTGATTTCAATGCATTCGAAGAATAAGAATTACACTTTCCCTTTTCCTTATTAGTTTTCCTGTTAAGCTATAGTCTTGGCATTTCCATTAATCTTTGAGATCCAAGTTCCCTATTAACTGAAGAGTAGTGATATACTCAAGTATCTAGTGACTTAGAAATATAGTTTTCTTCTATTTTTTTCCTTTGTTTTAATTAACTACACATATCTAGTTTCCTCTTTTCAAGTACAAAATTTATTAATGTTACTGGAGACAAATCATATAGCAAAATATTATTTTTCTTAGCATTTCCCCTAAATGTTCCAATAACTATATATATATATATATATATTTAGTATCTTCCGAACACTTAATCAAGGTGTCTTTGGGTTGGAGATGGCATGAGGAACACAAATAGGAACTTATGTAGGGCACATTCTTTTTGGTGCTGAGAATGGAACCCAGGGGCATTCCTTCAAGCTACATCCCTAGCACTCTTTACCTTTTCTTTTGAAACAGGGTCTCACTAAGTTGCTGGAGGTCTTGCTAAGTTACTGAAGCTCGCCTCCAACTTGAGATCCTCCTGTTTCCACCTCCCAAGTACTGGGATTACAGGCATGTGCCACTATGCCCCGCTGAGAGCCAGGACCTTCTAAATATAGCACTTCTCTCAGCTGGCTTGGCCTGGCTCTTTGAGGTTACAGGTTCTCTCTGATGAGGGTTAGGAGTACTGATGTTCTAGGTTGCTGATAAAGAACAACTCACATGATTCGGAAGCCAATGTATCAGGTACTTTGGATCATGAAAATGGAGACTTCTTTCCCAGGGCCCCTCCTGGGTGAGAAAACTGACCCCTCCATCTAGACCACAGAGGTAACCACAAGCAGTGCCAGAATTTTCCACAGGAAGCTTTGCTAGATCTTTTCAGTATAGGAACAATTGCTCAATTAAGTCCTCAGAGTTCTGTGCCATGAAGAAGGGCAGGAACTATTCTGGCCTGGAAATTTTTCAGAGTGTGTTTCTCAATCGCTGGCCATGGCTTTAGAAAAACCTGCTGCTTCAGAGCATCACTGATTCGGAGTCACCTGTTGCTTTAGGGAACCTATCCAGTACGATGTGTCTCAAGGCACCTGAGTAGGGTGACTCGTCCTATGGGGTTAATTGACAGACCAATTGCATCTACATGAAACTGGGATTTCACTTTGATTAGTTAATATTGAGCCATTTTATCTGGTAGTAATTGATACCAGGACCTACTGTCTATAAAAGTTACGTGTGTGTGTGTGTGTGTGTGTGTGTGTGTGTGTGTGCGTGTATGAGATAATGGGGATTGAACCCAGGGGCATTCTACCTCTGAGCTATACACCCAGCCCTAATTTATTTTTTCATTTTGAAACAGGGTCTCACTAAATTGCTGAGGCAGGCCAAGAATCTATAATCCTCCTGTCTCAGCCTTCCAAGCACTTAGATTACAGGCATGTGCCACCACACCTCACTTATAAAAGTTACTTTAAAAAAATATTAACTTGTAGCCAGGCACAGTGGTACATGCCTGTAATACCAGTACCTGAAATAAATAAATATATATATATAAATATATATAAACATATAAATATGTATGTATGCATATATTTATCAATGATATCAGAAAAACATAATGAATATATAATGCTAATGTAAATGAACTTATGTTCATTTAATATCTTCCTTTGCCATTATACACTCAGCATTCTCCTCTGACCCGAGAGGAAGGGATGGTTCTGCTAGCTGTCAGGGTCAGGGGCGACTGCCACATGGCGGGCAGCAAGCCAAGCAGCTCTGCACACTCCCTCCATACCCCACCAGGGAGGAGACTCATGGGTTTTCTTGTTTCATTCATGGGATGTTAAGCAATAGCACATTGACTCCTGCCAAGGCCGTGCACCATGCAGTTAGTAATTGAGAAACTAAGCCTCAAATACAGGTCTTCTAACTGAGTGCAGTCTTCTTGGAGATAGTACAACCCAAGAGAAACCCCAGAGAGCACAGCTGAGCATGGTCACAGGACTTGACACCTGGCTCTCATCTCACAATCTGTGACCCACATGAAAAGCCCAGAGGACACTTCCCCTCAAGCTTCACCTTCCCTTCTACTGTGCAAACCCATTTCTAAAGTAAACATATTCTCATCTGGGCGCATGCTTGTAATGCCAGTACTTGGGAGGCTGAGACAGAGGATCTTGGGTTCAAGGCCAGCCTCAGCAACTTAGGCCCTCTGCAACTTAGTGAGACCCTTTTCAAAATAAAGGAATAAAATAGGGCTTGGAATGTAGCTCAGAGGTAGCATGCCCCTGGCTTTCATCCCTAGTACCAGAAAAAAATTTAAAAAAACCCCATATTCCCTACAATTGGTGCCACATACTTAAGTTTCCAAGCCTATCTTTCCTCCTTCCCTCTGACCCCTATTCCTGCCAAAGATCCTGAGTCCGGAGTCCCTGGTCTTTTGCTTTTACCAGGCACTACAGCTGCTGCCTCAGAGGAAAGAAAAGTAGGAAGTGGGGGAGGGAGGGAGAGGCAGAGGGAGGGGCAGGAAGGATGAGGGGAGAAGGAGGCAAGGGAGCCCCTGGTTGATTTGGCTCTGAGTGATCAATGGGAGCTTGAAGGGAGAATCAGCCTCTGCAGAAACTTTGGCTGCAGAGAATACTGAAGCCAGGAGAATCCAAACAGAAGGTCAGAGGTCCAAGAGCATCTAGTCCCATCTCAGTTTACAGATGAGAGCACAGGATTGTGTTTATAAGGAAAAACATCCAAGAATGGGTCTGGAGAGAAAGGTGACTTGTCCGGGGCCGTGCAGCTAGCTGCTAGGATGAACATCATGATTGCACTGTATAAAGATGTATAGACCTTGAAGCACTTTCACATGATCCCCTGTGAGATGTGCCTGTCAATTCACGCAAGAGTGAACAATTCCCTTTTTATCATGCCATTATAGAAGTAACTCATAGGTTGCGTGATGGAAACCAAATGGCTTCTAAAACTGACTGGGATTCTAAAATTAGTTTCTCAAATGAGGAAACGAGTTCAGAAAGAAGGATGAAAAGCCCAGAATGTCATTGCTCAACCTATGACTGAGCTACATCTGGAGCCCAAGAAAATTTCTATACCTTCAAAAGTATTATTACTTATTAATTATTGTATTTATGGGGTACAGTGTGATAATACATATATATGTACATGTATCCAATTAGGATAGCTAACATTTCCATCTACTCAAACAATTTAAAAATTTATAAAAACAATTTAAAAATTTTTAGCATTTCCATCTACTCAAACAATTTAAAAACTTTTTAAAATAATAATTGTATAATTTATGATAATAATTGTATAATTATTTATCCAGAAAAAAGATTACACAGGCCTTTATGACCAGATAACCCACACTGGTAATTCAGTATTAGAAATATACTTCAGATGTCACCAATATTTAATCATGGGAGTTTCTAATAAGAATATTACATAGACTTATTATGATTGCATTTTGAACCATATATAAATTAGCATTGTAAATAGATGGGCTTTCAGATACTATAATATTAAGGCCATTTGATATAAAAAGATATATAATGTTTGTGAGCAAGACTCAGACCAGGAAAACCTTGTAAATTTAGAAACACTTGTATTCACTGTCATCCTTTTGCCTACCTAAGTAAATTAAAGAGAAAAAACTCACCTTTGTGAAAAAATATCTTAAAAAACGACGAGAAAGCAATTTGCAAGTAACCCATTTTAAATGTGTGTGTGTGTGTGTGTGTTGTTGTTGTTGTTGTTTTTCCAGGATTCAGTTCAGGTTCAAAATTGAAAGGCCCCGAGCTGAGTTTGAAAGGCACGCAGCACATCATGCAGGCAGGCCAGATGCTGTATCTCAAGTGCAGGTAAGGCACAGGATGGGGAGGGAGGAACCTGCTTCCCTTTCCAGGGCAAAAACCATTCATTCCCTCCCTGGTGGAGCAGGAAGGTAGAGACCTCGGTGGCCTCTTGTGACTTGCAGAGTGTAAACCATAGTACCCAGCTTCATGTGGAGGACGATGCCCATGGGGAGAGAGCAGTCCTCACTCCTCACTCAGGGGAATGGGGGGGGCTGATGCCCATTGTTGCATCTTTATTCTGGGTATTGCGCAAGAGTTTTTAAAATCTGTTTCTTTTCCATAAAGAAGATGACCACACATAAGAGGGGGCCTCAGAATAGTGCTTCCTAGTGAAACGAATGCTCAGGAGCTGAGCACTGGCTCCTGTCCTGATGTGTTTCGTTTTCTCATCTGCGATTGCAGGGGGGACATGGCTCACTCCTGGACTTTTCCTAAAACGGTGAGTAAGGAAAGCAAAAGGCTGAGCATAACTAAATTTGCCTGCGGGAGGAATGGCCAACAGTTCTGCAGCACTTTGACCTTGCCCATGGCTCAGGCAAACTACACAGGCTTCTATGGCTGCAAGTACCTACCTGTGTCAACTTTAAAGAAGAAGAAAATAGAATCTACAATCTATATATTTATTAATGGTAAGACTTCTACTTCCTACATTCTGTTGCACTGCTTGACAGATCAGAAATTTACCCTGGTCCATTGGAAAGGTGGTTTTTCTAGGAAGCATGGAAGAAACAGGCTGGAAAAGAGATTCCACCCCAGTTGTGGCAACTTGTGGTACACATTCTTAATGCATTTCTAGTATCAATTTGAACCTGAATTTTCAAGGCCCAGTAAGTGAGTTGTATGCTCCACAAGGGGAAAGACTCTTGACTATTGAGTTTGCCATGATATTCGTGATATCTCAAATACTGTCTGACACATAGCTGAATGGCTATTTCTCTTTCTTAATTATTGAGAAGCCCAAAATAGGATACACAATTTTGATCCTTTAACACAATTGTGTTGTCTTATATGTTCGAACTGTAAGATTTCTTTCTAGGGGTATAGATCAGCCCACTTCTGCAGGAGGGAAGGGAGGGTGACAGACAGGAAAAGAGTCTGGTGGTGGAAGATGTAGAATGAACAGAGAAGTTCAGAAAGGTAGTTTAGCAGCTCAGCGGGAAAGAAGACCAATGCCTGATAGTGGTGGGAAAACTTTTGGTTGTCGGTTTTCTTTTTCTAGTTCTATAGTATATTAACTTCTTTCCACAAGAAAGTGCTTTGCAATGGGTTCTAGAGACTTCCCTGTCTCTCTGGGGTAGTGGGATAGTTCTACTAAAACTCTCCTTTCTCCTATGGGTTGATCAGAGTCTAACTTGCAAATAGTCTCTTTTATTCTTAAAAAACATGTTCAGCTCTTTTCCCTTTTAACTCTTGCACTAGTCAATAGGCACCATGGGCTCACGGTGCTAGCAGATAGGGAGTAACTATCTACTCCAATCTCCTTTTTTTTTTTTTTTTTTTTTTTTTTTTTTTTTTTTTTTTTTTTTTTTTTTTTTTTTTTTTTTTTTTTTTTTTTTTGCGGTACTGGGGATTGAACCCAGAGGCCTTCTACCTCTGAGCTACATCCCAAGCCCTATTTTTTATTCTTTATTTTGAAACCGGGTCTCACTAAGTTGCAGAGTGCCTCACTGGGTAGCTGAGACTGGCCGCGAACCCGGATCCTCCAGTCTCAGCCACAAATGCTGGGATTACAAGCGTGCGTCACCATGCCCGGCTCTCCAATCTCCTTTTATGGTGGAAGAGAAGCAGGTGTTTAGAATTATTTTCATTTCAGCTACACAACCCAGCAGATCTAGCAAGTGACCATTACTTTGGGTGTCAAATCCATTGTCAATCTAAGCTCCAGAGGGCACAGTCCATGTCTGTCTTGATTACTTTTATCTGTAATGTGCCTTCCCAGTACAGGGCCTAGCACATGGCCAGAATTCAATATTTGTTAAATAAAATGATGAATTGGTAAGTAGTCACTGTGCAGAATACGATGTTAAGGCTGGTATTGAGCATAAATTTCAGGTTTAGTGGAAAGGAGTATCATGATTAATAACCAGTGTATTATGGGACTAAGGGCAGGAAGTAGTGTCTGTTGTGTCATGGATGTATCATGTCTGCTGTCCTGTAATAGTAGCATAATGTACAAATTATGATATTTCAAAACTACTCCTGCACAATTTGTTAGACATTAGGAAATTGTCTCTTTCAAAGATTGTTCTAGGAAAATGAAAGATTGTGAAACATATTGTTTTGTGGGTATTATTATGAAACACAAACACACAAACCTACACACACACACACACACACACACACACACACACACACTATGGTGTATAGGTACACTCTGTGAATATTATTTGAGTTCATATATATATACAAAGCTGATTGTGTGTGTGTGTGTGTGTGTGTGTGTGTGTGTGTGGTGCTGAGAATTGAACCCAAGGCTTTTCTACCACTGGGCTATATCCCCAGTCCTTTTTATTTTTTGTTTTAAGAGTGATTCCTTTTAATAGCACTAATACTAAAAGATATTTGAACTAATAATGGTAGCCATAGAAAAGCAGCCTGAATCTTATTTGGTAATCTTAATTAGTAAATATTTAGGGACACTTGCCATGTGCCTGTGCATGTCCTGCTATGAAAAGTAGCATCTATAGTGTTGTCTGGCAGAGCATTATTAGTCTCATAATCACAGCTTATTAAAGTTCAAGGAAAGCCAGCACAACGGCATATACCTGTAATCCCAATGACTTGGGAGGCTGAAGCAAAAGGATCTTAAGTTTGAGGCCAGCCTCAGCAACTTAGTGAGACCCTGTCTCAAAATAAAAAAATAAAAAGGACTGGGGGTATAGCTTAGGAGTAGAATGCCCCTTGTCTCAATCTCTATACTGTTAAAAAAAATCCAAAGTAGTTATGATATAATCCATTAGACAATTATAACTTTTCCAAATAGCCCAACATTTTATGTACTTCTGTTTTTTATTATTTTGTTAATCTTCTTTCTGAGGAAATTTGATCTTCTGCTTCCAGTTTTATTGAATACTTCCTTTACAGGATTATTTTAGTTCAGGGGCACAACACTTGTCTCTGACTCAGAGGATTGTCTCTGGGATTAATAAAACTCCAAGCATTTTCTAATACACAGCTGTGATTACTCACTTGATATTAACTGGCTATCACATATTTATTGTTGAATATTTACTTCAGAACATGTTGTTCTCTTTGGAGGATTTTCTACCCCTGGAAAGCATCTGCAGATGTGTTGGCATTTCATTTTATTTTCTATAAAGAGGAGAAACCTCTTTCACTGTATTTCTTGGAAAGGCAGATTTATAGTGTATAGGACTTTGAGAAAAAGAATTTGGAGTAAATAGCTTTGTCTTTATATCATCAAACCCAGTATTCAATTATGAACAAGCTAATATTTACGGAGGTTTCTTTTTGGGGGGTACTGGGTTTGAACTCAGGGGCATTCTGTTCTGAGCTATACCCCCAGCCATTTCTATTTTTTAATTTTTTTTTTTTTTTTTTGGTTTTTTTTGGCGGTACTGGGGATTGAACTCAGGGGCATTCTACCTCCGAGCTACACCCCCAGCCCCATTTTTTATTCTTTATTTTGAAACCGAGTCTCACTAAGTTGCGGAGTGCCTCACTAGGTAGCTGAGGCTGGCCGCGAACCCGGATCCTCCGGTCTCAGCCTCCCGAATG
>PVLC010002831.1:0-12181 GCA_004027655.1 Graphiurus murinus | reverse complement strand
ATTTTTTAATTTTAAAACAGGATCTTGCTGAGGCTGGCCTCAACCCTGCAATCTTCCCATCTTAGCCTCATAAACAAACTAAGATTTGGATATTGGTTGCCTGCTACTTAACAGGCACAGTTTGTGTGTGAGCACTGATTTGGATGTAACATCTGATATAAGATGTAAAGAAAAATTAGTTTTTGCTACTTTACTTGTAAAGTCAAGGCTCTGTGGGGAGGGATGGTCACATCTTCCCTTCAGAGTCTCAATGGTAGAAGAGATGGAAAGGAGGGAAACTGAGGCAAAGGGAGCTGTTAGGGTATGGGGTACATCAGGCAGGAGACAAGGAAGCTCCCTTTGCCTATAGTAGTGTTGGGGAGGAGAAGGTTGAAGGATTGGTGGGATTCCATCAGCCTTGGTTATCAAGATGTCAGGGGAGGGAAGGAAAGGGAGGAGTCAATGTGACACTCAAGTTCAGATAGGACCATCAGGCAGCTGGCTCCCATTGTTTTGTCCTACAAAATGACCTTGATGTGAAGACATCTTCATCATTATCTTCCCCAGTGTATCCTTGGCAAGATCTGGACAAGTGGCTTTTGAATGGGAATAGCTGAAAAGTTGAATCCTCAGTAATTACAGCTACAAAATTCTGGGTGATAAAAAAAAAAATCCAATTGTTTTTAATGACAAAGAAATAGTAATTTTAGGACTACTTAGGTGGTATCCATCTCCTTTGCAGAGAAAAAGGAAAGTTTTTCCACTTCTTTTCTGATGTTCTGGTATGCACCGGAAATTGGCTCTGTGATAGCCTTTTCTGAAAACTAGAGGATTTCCTTAAAGTGATTATTATTCTATATGAGCTGTGACTGAAAAGTGAGAAAATGGACTGAAAATGTTTTAAAATGGCATTTCCAAATTATTTCTACTTTATCAGTATCTCCAATTTGATTAGCTAGACCTTGAACTTACCATGTTGAACCTTTCATACTGTGAAGCTAGCCTATATCCCTTCCTTTTTCAGCCTCAAGCCTTTAGGGGCTACTTAAATATGTCTTCTCTTGAAAAATGACAATTAGGAAGTAAAAAAAAAAAATAGAGTTTGAGTATGGTTGAGCAGGCATCTCTAGCTATACCTTTAAAAGGAACTTATTGCTTCTCTCTCTCTCTCATTCACTCTTTTCTCTCTGAGTCTATTAAAATAAGTGGGTTGGGACTTTTTTTGTGTGTGTGTGGTACTGGGGATTGAACTCAGGGGCATTCTACCTCCGAGCTACACCCCCAGCCCTATTTTTTTTTATTCTTTATTTTGAAACCAGGTCTCACTAAGTTGCAGAGTGCCTCACTAGGTAGCTGAGGCTGGCCACGAACCCGGATCCTCCGGTCTCAGCCTCCCGAATGCTGGGGTTACAATCGTGCACCGCCACGCCCGGCTTGGGTTGGAACATTTTTATAAGTTTTTTTTTTCTATTGGTTTTCTCATATCCATGCAATGGATAAGACCTGCATGATAGCCCGATTTGAAATAGAAAAGTTAGTAGACACATTGGGTCTAGAACAGAAAGGTGGTAGAATTTCTAACAACAGATATTCTAGGAGAGAATAATAATCATATAATCATGCCTACACATAAATTCATTTAGTGGGGAAAACGCTCTACCTGGCCATAACTGTGGCCAGGTATGGCAGCACACGCTTGTCATCCCAGTACTTGGGAGACAGGAGGACTTCAGGCCAGCCTCAGCAACTTAGCAAGACCCTGTTTCAAAGTAAAAAAATAAAAAAGGGCTAGGGATGTATCTTGGAGATAGAACGGTCCTAGGTTCAATCCCTAGTGCCAAACATAAAATAAAAAATCCTAACAGTGCAGATATTCTGAGAAGGATACACTTAAGATTTTCCTAAGAGCTTATGCATAATTATCTCTGAACGAAACTGAATTGATTTTTCCTTCATTTTATATACGAGAAACTGCTTCAATGATTTGCACAAGAGAGATAGAGTGACAAGCCAGGATGGGGATCCAGGTGAGACCCCTAGGTTAGAGTTCTTTTCCCTTCACTGGAAATTTAGCTATTGACCTCAAACTATGACCTAGTTGTGTTTTTAGTCTTAAGAACATAGACTATATAATTATTACATTTAAAAGAATATTAAATCCAATATTTCTTTCTTTATTTTTTAGGAATAATAGATTAGCTTGTTTTTAGAGTGTGTTTATAAGTGATAGACCTTCGAGAAGCAAATTCTGATCCCAAAGAGATTTATGTTGTCATCTGCTGGAAACAGAGCACAACATAGGGAAGAGACACAGCTCCACTTATCAAGCTGAGCAGGGCTTTTAGAAATGAACATCCCACCCAACCCATAGTGGGGTGTGGAATCATCAAAAATAAAAACAACAGAATAATGTGGACAATGTCCAAGCACACTGCAAATAATGATAGGTGCTGTTTAATAAAACTAATATTATTTCCACAATACAAGTATTTACACATATACATTATATACTTATCGGTGTAAGATGAAAAGGTATATGTGTCTGTGGATGTGTGTTCAATGCTTCTGATGTAAAATGCATTTCTCATTGTAGAACTCAGTTTAGAAGCGAGCAGGGCAGGCCTCGCTTGTGTGTTAAATATAGAGAAGCAGTGTCCATTGGAGGCACCATGCTTTTGCACACTGCTACTGAAACAGAAGTTTGGAGAAAACATGGTGGTGGGATCAGCCGCGCCCAGCAGTGTTCATGCGTAACCTGCTCTGTGCTACTGAACCAACACCTCATTCCTGAAATGGGTTTACAACAAGTATGTATGACCCAGAGTTTCCATCAGCAAAAGAGGCCTGTCTGCAGATGTTTGTATAGCACCTGCTACATATAAGGCCCTGTTGTTTCTACTGTGGAAGGCACAAAAAGCAAAGTTATAGAATCCTGTGATTTTGAAATTCACATTACTTTCTTCCTTCCACTTTTTTTTTTTTTTTTTTTTTTTTTTTGGTATTAGGGATTAAATCCAGGGCCATTAAACCTCCAAGCTACACTTCCAGCTCTTTTGTTTTTTTTGAAACAGGATCTCACTAAGTTGCAAAGGGCCTTGCTAAGTTGCTGAGGCTGGCCTTGAACCTGCAATCCTCCTGTTTCAGTCTCCCAAGTACTGGGATTTCAGGCAGGCGTCACCACAACTGAATGAAATTCCCATTACTTTCTAGGGCCATGGCTCACAGAAAAGAAAGTGTCTCTGAAGAGTTGGGAGACTCATGGTCCTTAGTGAGGACCCCTGTTGGTGTTGCATGGGGCAATACTGCTTTCCTTTAGATTCCTTCCCAGACCTGCCAAAATCAGGTACACAGGAGATGCTCAGCCAACACTGCCCGGTGAGGTGAAGGTTGAGGACCTGATGTGTACTGTCCAATTTGCCATGCTCATATGGCGAGTCCAAAACACATAGCTAAGTACAAGCAGGGTCATCATGGCAAGAGTCAAGCGGTAGACTGATTTACACATCCCCTGAGGCCAGCAGAACACTCCGTAGGTGGGAACACATCTCCTAAGCTGAAAGGCAGGATTGATGCTTTCTATGCAGATGTAGTGATGGATGGAGGCGGGAGTCACATAGTGAACAGATTGTCAAAGCCACCAACATATTTGATGGAATCATATCATAATTTCCTAATAGAAACTTTAACAGAAAATATAGTTCCTATTCATCAAAGTTCTCCTCCAAGGGAAAATAGACTAAAACTGTTCATATTTTGTAGGAAGAAAACAATTTTAAAAAACCAACGTTTTATGTATGTGTGGTACTAGAGATTGAACCCAAAAGCATTCTACTTCTGAGCTATACTTCCCATCCTATTTTATTTTATTATTTTGAAAATTTTTTTACTTTTTATTTTAAGTTGCTGAGGCTGGCCTCAAAATTTCAATCCTCTTCCTGTCTCAGCCTCCTAAGTATTGAAGTCACAGGAGTGAGCCACCTTGCCTGGCTCCAACTTGTTTTTGTTTTTTTTTAAAAAAAGAACTTTCAATCATGTGAGATGCTTGAATTCTTTAAGTTTGAATTTCTCACAAAATCTGCGACATTACCCATTATTGCTTGGTTAATGTCTGGAGTCCTCTCTGGTTATAGATTCTAGTTTCCAGCATGTCCTCGTTCTTCCCTTCCCCGCTCATCCAAAGACTCTCATCCATCCCTCCCATGCTCATTTCACCTCTGACCCTAACACAGGGCTCCTTCCACTTATCTTCTGATATTTATGTTTCTTCTAGCATAAATCTTCCTGTGAGAATTGACTTCCAAGTTTGTCCCAAGGTTTGTCTATGATTCCCACTATAGGACTCACTAGAACCCCAGTGTCACCAGGAAGCAGGAAATACAGCCAGGCTGGGCGACGGATCCTGTGTTTCTTCTCATGTCCTTGTCTGATGCATCTGCTCAGGAGACAGATGAGCACACTGGGGTGAAGGAAATCTGGACTCAGCCTCTGGAGAAGCATCTGGAGACCCAGGTGGCTTTCTTAACATGGCTGCAGGCTGATTTGCAGTTGTAGAATTTGGCTTCAGATAATCTTCTATGAAGAATTCTAGGAATTTTCTGGCCTATCTACATACAGCTTCATCAAAAATCTAGTACAAGGTCAGGTCTTGCTGGATGTTTTTCCCCCATTTTGGTGAATCTGAAAGAGGAGAAACATATATTTCTCTGGTTTAAAATGTGCACTGATGTTGTTTGCAATCACAGATTTTTCCTTGGAAGACAAACCCCTTTCCCTCCTGGCCAGGTCTCCCTATAAGGCTAAAGCATGAAGGAGATTATCCATTCTATCCACCAAATGGCAGACAGCTGATTAGGACCACATGCCAAGAGTTTAGGGAAGAATAACTCAACTCGTAATCATTTTTCTTTCCAGTTATAGGAAAATTTGATGGAAAACATTCTTGATATCTTTAAGCCCTGCCATTTCTATTTCCCTGCTAGAAACAGTTATGTCATTAAACACAAAGGGACTTTGACTGCAGTATGGAAGTACTTGCACACAATTGGGATGCAAGTCACTGGAATTGGTGGATTTGTTAGTAGTGAGATGTGTGGCACCTTCTTTCCTTGGCCCCTGCCCCAGGCCTTATGTTTACCTGGTTTGTTTTTAGGAAAGATATTCTTGGCACTTGATACCACCTGTCAAATGTCCAGGTCATTCCCTCAGAAAGAGAACAATTCCTAGAAAATTTGGCTCCATACCAGAAAAATTTGGCATGCCTGTTCTTGAGAGCCATGTTGCTAAGCCTTGCTAGCCACAACAAAATTGTATGTCCTTAGGCATTTAGAAGACCTACAGAAATACTCAAAAATAATCAGAATGAACAGTCTTCCATGAGCCATTTAGACACAACCTAAGACTTTGAAAAGTTGACAACTGCGCTATAATTATGAACTCAGATGGAAGTCAAGTCGAGAAATAATAAAATTGACCTCTCATTGCCTCTACAGTCAAGAAGTGTGAAAAACAGTAGATCAAAACTTTATGGTTTTAAGAATTTAAAAAAAATCTCCTTCAAATAATACTTGAAGAAAAATGAGCAAGGGACTTTTTCAGAAGAAATCTCCTTAGGCTGAAAAGGCTTTGAGTTTCTGGCATTTCATAATTTTAACAATGATAAAGCAATGTCTGCCCTGACTAGAGGTGGGGAGGTGACCTGTTCTGCTCTTTATGGTTCTTGTAGTTCTGATATGCTGCACTTTTCCTTAACTGTTGAAAACATTTGTTGTTCTGTCATTGGTGCCTTTTTGCTGAGTTATACTGGTAGTCATTTTGACTAACTGGTTACTAAAGCAGTGAATACCCTCCCTCCCTTCCTTCACCAAATATCAGTTAAAAGCTATAGTTGAAATGACATGACCTGGGCCTAATGTTGATTTCAAATCTCTGTTCTGATACTTTAGGAATAATGGTTAACATTTAGGTATGTCTGTTCTCTGCTGGAGACCACCCTAAGCACTTTGCTGTTGTGAATAGTTTCATCCTTACCATAACCCTACGAAGTAACACTAGCATTTTTGGAATGTAGTATGTGTGTGTGTGTGTGTGTGTGTGTAAAAACATACACATACATATATATTTTAAATACTTTTTTGTAGCTCAGTTTCAAGTTCACAGCAAAGTTGGGAGGAAGCACAAAGCTATCTCATATGCTCCCTCTACCTACATACATAGCTCCTCCAGTCTCAATGCCCTCCACCAGAGTGATACCTTTGTTACAGCTGGTGAGCCTATACTGAGACATCCTAATCACCCAAAGTCCGTAGTTTACTTGAGGGTTCACTCTTGGTGTTGAATATTCAAGTTTAGACAACTGTAGAATGACATGTATCTGTCATTTTAGTGCATACACTCTATTTTCACTGCCAAAAAAAAATCCTCTGCTTTGCCTACTCATCCTTTCCCCCAGTCCCTATCCATAACCCTTTCCCTGGCAACCACAGATCTTTTCTACCGTTTCCATGGTCTTGCCCTTTCTAGAATTCATATAGTTGGAATCATACAGCCTTTTAAGATTGGCTTCTTTCATTTAGTAACATGCATTTCAAGTTCCTCCATGTCTTTTCATAGCTTGATAGATCATTTCTTTTTAGTACTAAATGATATCCCCTTGTCTGGATGTACCACAGTTTATTTATTTGTTTATTTACTGAAGGGCACCTTGGTCACTTCCAAGTCTTGGCAATTGTGAATAAAGCTGCTATAAACATCAATGTGCATTTTTTTTTTTTTTTTTGGATACACGTTTGCAACTCCTTTGGAGCATAATTGCTGGATTATATGATAAGAGTTTAGTTTTGTAAGAAAGTTCCTAACTGTCCTCCAAAGGGATGAGACCATTTTACACTCCCACTAGCAATGATCCACAATTGCTGTGCTCCATGTCTTCATCAGCATCTGATGAAGTGTTCTGGGTTCCAGTGGTATCTCCTGGGATTTCCCATGACGTGCTACAGAGTATCTATCTCTTCATATGCTTATTTGCTATCCATAGGTATTTTTTGCTAAGGCCTTTGGCCCATTTTAAATTGGGTTGCTTGTTTTCTTATTGAGTTTGAAGGGTTCTGTATATATTCTGAATAACAGTCCTTTATCAGCTGTGTTTTTTGCCAATATTTTTTCCAGTCTGTGGTTCTTTAAATACTGTTTTTGGTAGAACAGACATTTTTAATTTTAACAAAGTCCAGTCTGTTAATTCGTTTACGCACGGGTTGTGCCCTTGATGTTTTATCAAAAATGTAATTGCCATAACCAAAGGTTATCTAGATTTTCTTCCTTATTATCTTCTAGGAGTCTTAGAATTTTGCATTTATATCTAGGTCCATGATCCATCTTGAGTTAATTTTTGTGAAGAGTGTAAGGACTGTGTCTACACTGATTTTTCTTTTCACCTGGATATTCAGTTATTCTAGCACCATTTGATGAAAAGACTGTCTTTGCACCATTTGCCTTTGTTCTTTTGTTAAAGATCAGTTGACTGTATTTATGTGGATCCATTTCTGCCTCTATTCTGTTTCCTTGATCTATTTGTCTATTATCTCCCCCAATACCACACTGTCTTGATTACTGTAGTTTTATAGTAAGTCTTGAAGTTGGGTAATGTCAGTCTTCCACTTTGTTCTTCTCCTTAGATAATGTGTTGGCTATTCTGAATCTTTTAAACTTTAGAATTAATTTGTCAATATATACAAAATAACCTCTGAGATTTTGATTGCAATTACATTGAATCTAAAGATCAAGTTGGAAAGAAATGACATTTTGACAATATTGAATCTTCTTATCCACGAACATGGAACATCTCTCCCTATATTTACTCCTTCTTTGGTTTTGCTCTTAATAGTTGTATAGTATTTTTTATGTGTATAGATCTTGTACATATTTTGTTGGATTTATACCTATTTCATTTTGGAGGGTGCTAATGTAAATAGTATTGTTTTTATTTCAAACTTCAATTCTTTATTGCTGGTAACATAAAAACAATGAATTTTGTTATTATTAATACATATTAATTGTTCAAATTAATGGAATTTACCGAAATATTTCCTTGTGCGCCTGTATAGTGCATTTATCATGTCCATCCACCCTTCTACCTGTGACTCCTCTCCCACTTCTTTTTTCTCCCCCAGCACATCTCTCTTTTTTTTTTTTTGATACTGGGGATTGAACTCAGGGGCATTCTACCTCTGAGCTACACCCCCAGCCCTATTTTTTATTCTTTATTTTGAAACTGAGTCTCACTAAGTTGTGGAGTGCCTCACTAGGTAGCTGAGGCTGGCTGCGAACCCGGATCCTCCGGTCTCAGCCTCCCGAATGCTGGGATTATGAGCGTGTGCCACCATGCCCGGCTTGGCCTTTCTTTATGGAGACTCCTGCGTGATGTGTCTGAGGTGTGCAGTCTGCACAGAATGTGCAACTCAGCATTTCCTGGTGAGCCAAGTGAGCATGGGGGCACAGGCCTGTAATACTAGTACTTGGGAGGCTGAGACAGGAGGATCACAGTTTGAGGACAGCAATTTAATAAGACCCTTTCAAAACAAAAAATAAAAAAGGGCCGCACCCTGTGTGGTGTTCAATAAATGTTTGTTAAATGAAAGAAAGAAACATGAGATTTTAAGTGTACCTTAGTCTATTTCCTGGCTTCCTTGACTTTGTTGGAGAGGAAGCACCCACTGAGTAAATGAGCCCAACCTGGGGCAGATCTCTTATGTCATGTTACTAAATCATGGTCCCCAAAATATCCAATAGATTGGAACTGTAAACTAGAATTAACAAAATGTGACTTGACAGGAATAGATATAAAGGTCTATATTTGACTGGTAAAACCCACTGACTCCCCTAGTACCATGTGAGGGAAACAGCGGCTAACCCGACGTACCTGAGAAGGACTTTAGGCTTTCAGTTGACTGCATTCACCAAGAGAATGGATCCAAGCTTGGGCTGCATCAATAAATAGGTGCTGTCTAGAATCAAGGAAGGTGCCAGGCTTCCTGTTTAGTTCACACCTCAAGAGGAACACACACACAAAAAAACAGGATTTCCAAAGCAAATCATTTCACCCTTCTAAATCTCATTATTTTCATCATCTGTAAAATGGGTATGTGCCTCAAAGGATTGTGGGAAATACATGATCTGATGATTTTATTATTTTCATTGGCAAGGAGCAGCTGAAGGGACTAAAAATCAGAGACATAAGTGTGATCATCTCCTTCCATGTTTTCCTATGTGAAAAAGCTTCATCTTATAATACTAGATGGCAGAGCAACTGTCTAAGAACAAAGAAGTCCAGACAGGCACATTTCTGCCTGACATAAGGAAACACTTTCTAACATCTAAGGCTATCCAAAAGAGATGATCTATCTTGGGAGATGGTGAGTTCCCCGTGTGCATAGGTATTCAAGTGCAGGACAGGCGCTCACTTCGTGGGACTGGATGAGATTGTGCCTCAGGATCTTTCCACTATTGTGAGTCATTAAGTGACTGGTGTATGTCACTACCAAGTATTGATAATCTGGCTTAGGCTCATTTCACACTAGCCAATGAGATCAATTCTAGTGTCAGTCTTTTACAAGAAAGTAGGAGAAGTTCACTCAAATGTTCGAGGTTGCATACTTTGTAAATTAGCAGATCAGGTTTTGGGCCCAGGACCAGTTGCCTCTGAAGCCCCTGGCCTTTCCAGTGTCCTCCTCAACCAGGCTTCCAACCTCACCTCTCATGAACTTAACACGCACAGTGCAGGGTTGCAAACTGAAGTGTGCAGGCCAGATTCAGGCCAGACTGGCAGACATAGTGCTCTTGGCTGCCAGTACTTAAAACTGGAAGAGTTCAAAATCTGATTTCCTACTTATTTTATTTTATTGGAACGGGGGATTGAATCCAGGAGCATTCTACCTCTGAGCTATTCCCACCCACCACCCCCAGCCCTTTTTATTTTGAAACAGGGTCTCACTAAGTTATTGATGGTCTCCTTAAGTTTCTGAGTCTGGCGTCGAACCTGTGATCCTCCTATTTCAGCCTCCAAGGTAGTGGGATTACAGGCATGTGCCACCCCATGCCCAGCTCCTGCTTACCTTTAAAACTGGGACTCCTAGCCACACTGGCCCACGTTTCCACTCCGCAACAGTTGTCTGCAGTGAGCAGGAGCTGCTCTTTCAGACACTCTCCCAGGTTCTAAACTGCCACCCCTGCCTGGACCTCCCATCCGGTTCCTCCACTTACTTGCCTTCCAGAGGGACATTGTATGCTGTACCTGGTGTGAACATTTCAAATGAACACAAAGCAAACTGTGGGTTTGGGAATGGAGCACTGCCTAGCCTGTGTTCTAGATGGGGAAGCCAAGCCCCAGAGGCTCCCAGGTGGCAGAGGTACAGAACTTCCAGCAGCCCCAGCTCCGTGCTCCCCCTGCACAGGACCCAGTAGGGAATGAGGTTCTTGAGGAGCATGTCCAGGTTGTTCTCTAGGAGAACCTTTTGCCCCCACTGGAGGGGCCTCTGACCAAGCACCCCCTGTGCTTGGGATGGGGGCATGTCCTCCCCAGTCTTTATAAACCAGGGAAAGCTCTGCTTTGGCTGCTGGCTCTGAGGTGGCCATTCCAGTCTCTCATGGAGTCCCCAGTACCTTACAGTAGAGAGAGCTAAGAAGGGTCCCAAGGACTGGAGCTTGGTTCAGCTCTGGGACCTGTTGGTCTGTGGCTTCACACTGCCAGGTCTGTCAGGGGGTCTCATGTTTCCACTGTCTCTGGCTGTGGATAACTAAGGGTGTCTTGTTGCTCCTGAGACAGGAGTGTCAGGGTCAGATAGTGGTGTGGTAGAGACAGACTGGCCCAGGACGGTGGAACCTGAATGAGCCAGCTCAGCCTTCCCCAGTTCTCCTGCGCTTGTGCCTCAAGGGTCTTTCTCTGGTCCTTAGTGTCCAGTGTCCTCATGAGGTCTTAAAAGTCCCTGGATTCAATCCCCAGACACACACACACACACACACACACACACACACACACACACACACACACGCATCCCTTTATACTTCAATAATGTTATCGTTCAGAAGAATCATAGAATTTGGGACAAGACCAAAACTTGGCAGTAGAAGAGTTTATTAGAGCTTCTTGCTTTTCCCTCTCCTTTCTCCTTCATTTCTGTTTTGTTTCCCTTCCTCCCTTCCTTTTCCTTCCTCCCTTCCTTTCCCTTCCTCCCTCCCTCCCTCCCTCCCTCCCTCCCTTCCTTCCTTCCTTCCTTCCTTCCTTCCTTCCTTCCTTCCTTCCTTCCTTCCTTCCTTCCTGGCTCTAGGGATTGAAGCCAAGAGCATCTATCAATGAACTATATCCCCAGGCCTCCCCTCTTTATTATTTTGAAACAAGGTCTCACTAAGTTACTGAGGGTCCCCCTAAGTTGCTAAAGCTGACCTTGAGCCTACACCTGTGATCCTCCTATCTCAGCCTCCTAAGTGCTGGGATAACAGGCATGCATCCCCGTGCCCAGCTTCTTCTCTTTTCTTTGAGTTGCCTCAGGTGATCAAGTTGAAAATCTGGCTGAGGTCAGTCCTCTGGAGGGCAAGACACAGAAATCAGCCTGCCAGCTCCATGTGAACTCACAAGGTGTACAGAAAGCCCAAGATTTCTTGATCTTCTATCATCAATCTTACCATGTATCCAGCAATTCACTCTTATTTTTTTGGTTTGTACTGGGGCTTGAACCCAAGGCCATTCTACCTCTGAGCTAGACCACCAGCCCTTTTTTATTTTTTGTTTTGAAAGGGTCTTATTAAATTGCTGTCCTCAAACTGTGATCCTCCTGTCTCAGCCTCCCAAGTACTAGTATTACAGGCCTGTGCCCCCATGCTCACTTGGCTCATCAGGATAGCTCACCAGGAAATGCTGAGTTGCACATTCTGTGCAGACTGCACACCTCAGACACATCACGCAGGAGTCTCCATAAAGAAAGGCCGAGCCAGGGGTAGTGGTGCACGCTTGTAATCCCAGCATTTGGGAAGCTGAGACTGGAGGATTGGGGTTCTCGGCCAGCCTCAGCTACCTAGTGAGGCATTCTGCAACTTTGTGAGACCCTGTTTCAAAATAAAAAATAAAAAATAGGGCTGGGGGTGTAGCTCAGAGGTAGAATGCCCCTGAGTTCAATCTCCAGTACCGCCAAAAAAAAAAAAAAAAAAAAAAACA
>PVLC010002830.1:0-107321 GCA_004027655.1 Graphiurus murinus | reverse complement strand
GCAAATAACATGATTTTGTTCTTCTTTATGGCTGAGTAAAATTCCATTGTGTACATATCCCATAGTTTTGTAATCCATTCATCTGTTGATGGACATCTTGGCTGGTTCCATAGTTTGGCAATTGTAAACTGTGCAGCTATAAACATAGATACACATGCGTTGGTCTGATAGTTTGGTTTCCATTCTTTTGGGTAGATACTCAGAAGTGGTATTGCTGGATCATATGGTAGGTTCATACCCATTCATCTGAGGATCCTCAATATTGTTTTCCAAAGTGGTTGCACTAATTTGCAATCCCACCAACAATGTATTAGGGTTCCCACTTCTCCACACCCTTGCCAGCATTTGTTGTTGTTTGTGTTCTTTATGATTACCATTCTGATTGGAGTTAGGTGAAATCTCAAGGTAGTTTTGATTTGCTTCTCTCTGATTGCTAATGACGTGAAACATTTCCTCATACATTTATTGGCCATTTGTATTTTTTTTGTGTGTGAAGTTTCTATTTAGGTCCTTTGCCCATTTTTTGATTGGGTTATTTGTTTTCTTAGCTCTGATTTTCTTTTTTTAAAAATTATTTATTTATTTATTTTTTCATAATACATTTCAAATTATAAAAATAATGTATAATTTGAGATCTTCAATTTAATTTTTTTATTATTCATGCATTGTGAGCATACATCTTTGTTAGGTACAAATTGATAACGACATATGTGCCCACATTTCTCATTTGACCCCTTCCCTAGATTCCCACCCCACTCCCTCGCCCTCCCTCCCTCTCAAGTTCGGTTTCGTGAGTAACCTTGATGTACATTAGGGGTCCCCCCTCCCCCCCCGTCTATCCCATTCGGTTAAATCAACTTCTTTGTTTATCCAGAGTCTCTCCTTTTCCATCAGGAGATCCTCTTATGCCCCATCTTCTCCCTAGCATCCACATATTAGGGAGAATATATGCTTCTTTACTCTTTGTGACTGGCTAATCTCACTTAGCATAATGTTTTCCAGTTGCATCCATTTCCCTGCAAATAACATGATTTTGTTCTTCTTTATGGCTGAGTAAAATTCCATTGTGTACATATCCCATAGTTTTGTAATCCATTCATCTGTGGATGGACATCTTGGCTGCTTCCATAGTTTGGCTATTGTGAATTGTGCAGCTATAAACATAGATACACATGAGTCGGTCTGATAGTTTGATTTCCATTCATTTGGATAGATACCCAGAAGTGGTATTGCTGGATCATATGGTAGGTTCATTCCCATTCCTCTGAGGATCCTCAATATTGTTTTCCAAAGTGGTTGCACTGAGTTTGCAATCTCACCATCAATGTATTAGTGTTCCCACTTCTCGACATCCTCGACAGCAGTTGTTCATGTATTTTTATGATTGCCATTCTGATTTGAGTTAGGTGATTTGCATCTCTCCGATTGCTAATGATGTTGAACATTTCCTCATACATTTATTGGCCATATGTATTTCTTCTTTTGTGAAGTGTCTGTTTAGATCCTTTTCCCATTTTTTTGATTGGGTTATTTGTTTTCTTGGCTGTGATTATCTTGAGTTCTCTGTATATCCTAGATATTAGTCCTTTATCAGAAGAGTAGCTGGCAAAAATTTTCTCCCACTCTGTGGGCTCTCTGTTGATGTTCTTGGTAGTTTCCTTTGCTGCACAGAAGCTCTTCAGTTTAATGCAATTCCATGTTTTGATCTTCCTTTGAGTTGCATGTGCTTTTGGAGTCTTGTTGAGAAAGTTTTTATCTGTGCCTATGTGTCGAAGTGTTGGGCCTATGCCCTCTTCAAGTAGCTGCAAGGTCTCTGGCCTGACTTCCAGGTCTTTGATCGCCCTTGAGTTGACTCTTGTGCAGAGTGAGAAAGTGGGGTGTATTTCCATTTTCCTGCATATGGTTAACAAGATTTGCCAACACCATTTGTTAAAGAGGGTATCTTTTTTCCAGTGTATATTTTTGGCTCTTTTGTCAAAAATCAATTGACTGTAAGCATGTGGGTCTGTTTCTGAGTCTTTTCTGCTCCATTGGTCTATGTATCTGTTTTTGTGCCAATACCATACTGTTTATATTACTGTGGCTTTGTAATAAAGTTTGAAGTCAGGTATTGTGATACCTCCTGCATGATTCTTGTTACTAAGAATTACTTTAGCTATCCTGGGCTTTTTGTTGTTTCAAATGAATTTAAGGACTGATTTTTCTATGTCTGTGAGGAGTGACCTTGATAATTTCATGGGTATTGCATTGAATTTGTAGATTACTTTTGGGAGATGGACATTTTGATGATATTTATTCTGCCTATCCAAGAGCATGGTAGATTTTTCCATCTTCTAAGGTCTTCATTGATTTCTTTTTTCAGCTTTTTGTAGTTTTCCTTATAGAGGTCTTTTACGTCTTTGGTTAGGTTTATCCCTAAGTATTTTATTTTTGGGGGTACTATTGTGAGTGGAATTGTTTTCTTGATTTCTTTGTCAGTGGTTTTATGGTTGGCATAGAGGAAAGCTTCTGATTTTTTAAGGTTGATTTTGTATCCAGACAGTTTGCTGAGTTTGTTGATCAGTTCTATAAGTTTTTTACCTGACTTTGTTGGGGCTTCTAGGTATAGTATCATGTCATCTGCAAAAAGGGATAGTTTTAGTTCTTCTTTCCCTATTTTTACCCCTTTGATTTATTTCTCTTGCCTTATTGCTCTGGCTAGAGTCTTAAGTACTATATTGAACAGAAGAGGTGATAATGGACATCCTTATCTTGTTCCTGTTTTTAGTGGGAACTCTTGCAGTTTTTCTCCATTTAATATGATATTGGCTGTAGGCCTATTGTATATTTCCTCTATAATTTTGAGGTATGTTCCTTCTATTCCAATTCTCTGCAGTGCCTTTAGCATGAATGAGTGTTGGATCTTGTCAAATGCTTTTTCAGCATCAATTGAGATGATCGTGTGGTTTTTGTCTTTGAGTCTGTTTATGTGGTGTATTACACGGATTGTTTTTCGTATGTTGAACCAGCCTTACATCCTTGGGATGAACCTTACTTGGACATGGTGTATAATTTTCTTGATGTGGTTTTGAATGCGAATTGCTAGTATTTTATTTAGCAGTTTTGCATCTAGGTTCATCAGTCATATAGGCCTATAGTTTTTGTTTCTTGAGCTGTCTTTATTTGGCTTTGGTATTAATGTGATGTTGGCTTCATAGAAAGTGTTTGGGAGGGTCCCGTTTCTTTCTATTTCATGGAATAGTTTGAGGAGTATTGGAATTAGCTCTTCCATAAATTTTTTATAAAGTTTACTTGGAAAACCATCTGGGCTTTTGTTTGATGGTAAACTTTTTATTGCTGTTTCTATTTCTTTGATTTTTATTGGTTGATTTAAATTTTCTATATCTTCTTGACTCAATTTAGAAAGGTTGTATGTATCTAAAAAATTGTAAATTTCTTCCAGATTTTCAGTTTTGTTGGAGTATAGTTTTTCAAAATACTTTCTGATGATCCTCTGTATTTCCGCACTGTCAGTGGTAATATCACCTTTTTCATCTCTTATTTTGATAATTTGTGTTGATTCTCTCTTTCTTTTGGTTAGGTTGGCCAATGGTTTATCTATCTTGCTTATTTTTTCAAGAAACCAGCTTTTGATTTTGTTGATTTTCTGTATTTTTTAATTCTCTATTTCATTAATTTCTGCTCTGATTTTCATAATTTCCTGTCTTCTACTGGCTTTGGATTTAGACATTCTTGTTTTTCAAGGACTTTGAGCTGTGTCATTAGGTTATTTATTTGGTGAGTTTCCATTCTTCTTATATTTCCTCTTAGTACTGCCTTTAAGGTGTCCCAGATGTTTTGATATGTTGTTTCTCTGTTTTCATTGGTTTCTAGGAATTTTTAAATTTCTTCCCTTACTTCTTCTATGACCCATTCCTCGTTCAGCAGTGTGGTGTTTGGTCTCCATGTGTACATGGTTACTCTGGGTCTTCTTAGAGTTGATTTCTAGTTTTACTCCATTGTGATCTGAAAAGATGCAGGGTATTATGTTACATTTTTTTGAGTTTGCCAGTGCTCTCTTTGTGGCCCAGAATGTAGTCTATTTTGGAGACGGTTCCATGCACTGCTGAGAAAAATGTGAATTCATCTGTAGTTGGGTGAAATATTCTGTGTGTATCTTTGGTTTATGGTATTATTTAGGTCCGAAGCATCTATACTGACCTTTTTTTTAGAAGATCAGTCTAGTGATGTGAGAGGAGTATTGAAGTCTCCCAATATTAGTGTATTGGGATCTATGTGTGACTTTATATCATGCAGAGTTTGTTTTATGAAAGTGGCTGCACCTATGTTTGGGGCATAAATGTTGATAATTGTTATTTCCTCTTGCTGTATTGTTCCTCTTACTAGTAAAAGGTGACCTTCTTTGTCTCTTTTGATGAGCTTAGTCTTGAAATCTAATTTATTTGATATCATATTTGCTACTCTTGCTTGTCTTGGAGTTCCATTGGCATGGATTACCTTACTCTAGCCCTTCACCTTTAGTTTGTGGGCATCTTTGCTTGTAAAGTGTGCTTCTTGCAGGCAGCATATAGATGGATTCTTAGTTTTAATCCATTTTGCCACCTTGTGCCTTTTTATCGGGGAATTGAGACCATTTATCTTCAGTGTGATTATTGAGAGATGATTTTTAATTCCTAACATTTTGAGTTTTGACTTCTGTTTTTGGTGATGTTTATTCTTCTTTGCTAAGTTGTTTGCTTCCTGGAAATTATTGTTTCTCTGGTTCTGACGTTTACTTGTTTAGTTATACTTTGTAGTTAATCTCTTTGAGTATTTTCTCTAGTGCTGGTTTGGAAGACATAAATTCTTTAAGTTTTGTTTGTCATGGAAGATTTTTATATTCCAGTCAATTTTGAGAGAGAGTTTTGCTGGGTATGAGAATCTTGGCTGCAAGTATTTTCTTTCAGAGTTTGGAATATGTTACTCCAGCTCCTCCTGGCTTTCATGACTTGGTTTGGGAGGTCTGGAGTGATTCTAATTGGTTTGCCTCTAAATGTCACTTGGCCTTTTTTACTTTTGTTGCCTTTAGAATTCTTTTCTTAGCCTCTACATTAGTCAGCTTGATTATTATGTGGCGTGGTGAACCTCTTCTTTGGTCTTGTCTAGAGGGGGTTCTATATGTTTACTGCACCTGTGTGTCAACTTCTCTTTCTATGTTTGGAAAATTCTCTGATATTCTTTGAAAAGGTTGTTTATTCCATTAGTTTCAACTTCTAATCCCTCTTCTATGTCTATTATTCTTAGGTTAGCTCTTTTAAAATTGGCCCAGATCTTATCGATGTCAGATTCATACTGTCCAATTTTTTTTCTAGATTATGTATAATGGATTCATTTTTGGAATAGTCATCTTCTTGGAGTGATATTCTGTTTTCCATGTGGTCTAATCTATTGTTTATAGTTTGTATCAATGCCTTCACTTCTACTATTGCATCTTTCACATCTTTCACTTCCCTCAAGGCTTGGCTATGATTCCTGTTCAGGGTGTCAGACTATTTGTTCTCTTATTTCTTTCCAGCTCTCTCTGCATTCTTTCTGGAAGTTTAATAATGTTTCTATTATTAAAGATCTGAATTGTTCTTCTGGTAAGCTCTGCCATTCAGTGTTGTTGAGTTCTGTTATTGTGGGGTTGTGTTGACTCATTTTTTCTTTGGTATTTTTCCTTCCCATGGTTTCCCTGTTCTTAAATTTATAACTTTGCTGCTCTTGCATGCTTTCTCTGAATTTATAGGTTTCTTATTTTTATTTTCTCTCTGTGAATGGTATCTTGTACTGAGTTGCAATTAATCTGGTACTTCTTCTGCCTGCTCTATTGGTGTCTTTGGTGGGTTTCAGATGTTGACTTCTAGGGTCAAGCAAAACTAACAAAGCAACCTATCCTCCAAACAAACATAGATAAATCGAAGCAATGCAAAGTGAAACAGAGTAAAACTGAAACAAAGCAAAACAAAAAAACTCAGAAAGCAAAAAACAACAGCAAGAAACAAAATAAAAATCCCTGCAAGTTTGTAAGAACAGACCTAATTTGACCTCTGCAGATCTTTGGGTAGATCCCTGCTGCTGTGGGCAGTAGGCAAAATGGTGGTTGCTATTGCCATGTGTGTGCCAGCTCCCCCGTTCTCCCTGGTCTGTTCTCTGGGTTCTGACCAACTGCCCCTGTTGCTTTATTTACTTTTATGTTGTGTTGCTTCTCTTGCCTTCCATCAAGAAGCTGCTCCTGCAGCAGTTTTGATTCAAGCTCTGCAGTGCAGTTGGTCTCTGCACCAGCTCTGTAGGGAGAGGTGATCTGGGATGGCTCCGCACAGGCTTAAGCTGGTCGTACCACGCATTCTGGTCACTGTCAGAGGTGACTCGATATGCCACCTGGCTAGGAAGAGGAGTTCAGGAGTCGCTCACTCCACCTCTGGTCGCTGGGAATGCAGAAGGTCATTATATATTTCTTTGTCAGTAGACCCCTCTCTGGGGGCTGGCTCAATGGCGGTTGCTACTCAGTGGCGTGGCGCTGTGGCCGCAGAGACTGGCTTCTTTGCTCTCCTTGGTCGGCCTTCCGGATTCTGATCAGCTGTATTTCAGTTTTTGTAGGGTTGTTCACCTATTTGTTGCTTTTTTTCTTCTGTCAAGATGCTGCTTCTATGGCTGATTTGAATCGAGCACAGTGCCTATTGAGCAGTGTCTCACACCGACGCCATCTTCCTGGAATTCCTCCATATCTCAAGTTTTATCTCAGGTTATTGAAGATCAGATAATTTTTGAGGGAGATGATAATGATTAGTAAAGGAACTTCCTTCTAGAATAAGGAATAGAGATATGGTATCACTCCTTTTTGATTTTTTCTTAATAATGTATTTTATTTTTTTATGAATTGCTTTGCATATATGTGGGATAAAAACTGATATGGACCACTAGAAAACAGGAAACTGTGCCAATAATATATTAAGGCATGACAATTAAGAGACACTAATAATATTTTGGACTAATATTAATTTTCAAGAGACTATTCAAATCAGTTCCATTTTGAACTGAATCTGTGCTTGGCAGCATTAGGCTTAAGACTTGAAAGGCCTGTGTTCCCACAGAGTAGTAAACGTTTCCAGATCTGGCCACAGTGTGGAGATGTTGTGACACAGATTCACTTTGCCACTCAGAAGGAATGCTGAGTTCTCACATTGGAACATAGATTTCCTCTGCCCGACCTAATTTTCCTTTCCATTCTATAATATTTTTTTTCATAAATGATTGTTTCCATTTCCTGGTATAAGTTCATAAATGTGAACATTTTGGTATATTAAAACACAAGAGTGTTCATGCATCTAGGACCCCTGTATGTCCACATGTAACATGATGCTTTTAACTGTTTGATTTTCCATAGAACACCCAAGAGTCCATGTAATGCTAACTAAACCAATTTCAATACATAGTGCTCTTGAAAGAGCCACTAGAGCATACAGAATAATAGAAATACAACCACAGTTCATGGATTTCGTCCAAGAATGAAATGACAGTCCTTGTAAACAGCATTCATGTGTCCACCTGCAAATCTAACTGTTCTTGTACTCCCCAAACATAAAGTGCCTACTTTGGGCCAGGCGCTCTTCCTGGACATGCAGAGAGACAAAGAGATGCCATACTTGCCTAGGGGAATAGGGTAGCATTAAACGGATATAATTACAAATACGTGATTATTATGTGAGATCATGTAATGAAGGTACAATGAAATAATATAAACTGGTTCACATGGGAAGGTAAGAGGGAAGGAGATTTTAAGACATTAGCCATGCAAGAGTGTTCCCAGCTAGAGGGAACAGCATTTCAGAAGATCCTGAGAGAGAAAGGAGTTTATCATAGTCAGGAAATGGAAACAGCATCATCAGGTTTATAAGAGGGTGGGGTCATAGAGTGGAAGAGGACATACCCAGTTAGCAGGTGCTGGAGAATTCAGGCCAGTGGGGGAAATGACAGGGTTTGCACATTTTTGGGGTGGGTACTGGGCATGATAGGCAAGTGATCTGCTACTGAACTACACCCCAGACCAAAGATTGTTGAGATTTTTTTTTAAGCCAAATTTATTTTTAATTGATAAATAAAAACAAAATCTTACATATTAGTAGGGTAATGGAATATTTCACTACATGTACACATTGCATGTGTTTAAATCAGGTTAAACACACATATTCCCTCAAACATTTATCATTTCTTTATGGTGATAACTTTCAAACTTTCAGTATTCCTCCTCCTCCTCCTCCTCCTCCTCCTCCTCCTCCTCCTCCTCCTCCTCCTCCTCTTCTTCTTCTTCTTCTTCTTCTTCTTCGAAGAACCCAGAGACATTCTACCTTTGAGCTACAGCCACAGCCCAATTTTATTTTTTCTTTTTAAACGGGGTCTTGCTAGGTTGATAAGAGTCTCACTACTTGCTGAGGCTGTCCTAGAACCTGTGATTCCATGTCTCAGCTTCTCAAGTACTGGGATTACAGGCTTGTGCCACTGTGCCCAGCTAGTATACTTTCTTCCAGTTTTTGAAATATGTAAGTTCATTATTGTTATCTACACTCACCCTACTGTGCAATAAGCACATCAGAACTTCTTGCTCCTATCAGACTGTAACTCATGCCACGGACCAACCTTTATCCATCTCTCTTTTCCTCGAGTTTATTCCTATCTTTAAGCTGAAGGGGTGTTTTCCAGTGAGGAAGCCTAGGTACTTAGGCACTTGTCCACTGAGTGACCTTGTCATGTCATTCTACATCTGCAAGCACAGACTACCAAGCACCCCCCTCACCACAGTGTGCCCCAAAGAGGGGTTATGTGTTTAAGTGATTGAGTTCATCAGAATTGGCTGTGTGATTTTTAATGAGTTAAATCCCATCCATACTCGTCAGCTGTAGAGCCGTAACATAAAGAAGAAAGGAAATGATGTGGAGCGGAAATTAATGATAGAGATAAAATGAAGCTATGGAGTTCTTGCAAACTGATTTACTTGCAATCTGCCCTCAGGATAGAAAGTAGACAATGTACAGAAATAGTTGCATGGGGAATCTTTCAAACAATAAACAGGTTGGAGGGATTAATTTGCTTAAAAACATTATATAGAGAGCCGGGCGTGGTGGCACATGCTTGTAATCCCAGCATTTGGGAGGCTGAGACCGGAGGATCCGGGGCCAACCTCAGCTGCTTAGTGAGGCACTCCGCAACTTAGTGAGACCCTGTTTCAAAATAAAGAATAAAAAACAGGGCTGGGGGATAGCTTGGAGGTAGAATGCAGAATATATATATATATATATATATATATATATATATATATATATTTTATATATATATATATATATATATTTTGTGGCACTGGGGATTGGGGATTGAACTCAGGGGTATTCTACCTCTGAGCTATACCCCCAGCCCTATTTTTTTTTATTCTTTATTTTGAAACAGGGTCTCACTAAGTTGTGGAGTGCCTTACTAGGTAGCTGAGGCTGGCCATGAATCCAGATCCTCTGGTCTCAGCCTCCCAAATGCTGGGATTACAAGTGTGTGCCACCACGCCTAGCTCTCAGCCCTATTTTATTTTTATTTGGAAACAAAGTCTTGCTAGGTTGATGAGTCTCACTACTGTGATCCTTCTGTCTCAGCCTTACATGTACTGGAACTACAAGTGTGCACCACCACGCCTGGCTTAAAAGACGTATTTTAAAGAAATTAAATTTGATATAAGGGTTTACAAAAGGGTCTTTAAAACATACATGTTTTTCATGCTCTTCTTAGTGAAGCAGATTCAAGTTTTTATTTGGGGTCACTTTTCTGTGTGTAGAACTTTTTTTGTGTGTGGTACAGGGGATTGAACCCAGGGGTGTTTTACCTCTGATCTACACCCCCCAAGCCCTATTTTATTTTATTTTTTACTTTGAAACAGGGTCCCACTAAGTTTTTGCACACTACCCATATTTTTGTCCAGTGTCTGAAATCTAGTCTTATTTTCCAAAACCATCCTGGGTAAATGTAGATATTTTTTAGGACTAATTTATTCCCAATATAAGAAACAGTGTTTTCTGAGGACTCTATAGGATGCCATCCTGCTGCTGTCCTATAAATGTCACAGGACTATTGTGAGAATCAAATAATAAAGTGAGACAAAATTCTCTACAAATGTTAGTTTTCTATTCCTCTATCATTGGAGACTCAGAAGCTTCTACTACTGCAGTCTTCTCAGATATGTCATCCGTAATGTCTCTTTCCTCTGACTGTTACAGCACTGTACCTATGTCTCCTACACAGCCATTATGATGTGAATGATCAGCTGGATATGGTGGCACATGCCTGTAATCTCAGTACTTGGAAGCTGAGACAGGAGGATCGTAGGTTCGAAGTTACCCTTAGCAACTTAGTGAGACCATTTCCAAATAAAAAATAAAAAAGGCTGCGAGTGTAGCTCAGAGGTAAAATGCTGCTGGGTTCAATCCTAAGTAACAACAACAAAAAAATTGAATGGTCTATTTTCTGGGGGTTGGAAAACTATGATCCATGGGCCAAATTTCACCAGTTCTTATTTTTTGTAAATAAAATTGTATTGGGAAACATCCATGCTCATTTGCTTACTTGTACTGCTTTTGCATTTCAATAGCAGAGTTAAATTATTGGGCAGAGACCATATGATATTTAAATATTGACTATATTGTTATTTACAGAGGGGTTGCCAACCTGAGTTGGGTGAAATTTTTTTTAGTGAAGAATACAGAGAATTATGCATTGTGTTTTTAATATTTATTGCATCTTTGAATATTTCATCCTATAGCACATGGCTTCTCATCCTCAGAACTATTGACATTTGTGGTTGAAAAACTCAGGGGTGTGTGTGTGTGTGTGTGTGTGTGTGTGTGTGTGTGTGTGTGTTCTGGGTACTATAGACTCATTTATCAGCATCTCTAGCCTTTCCCCTGCTGGATGCTAGTACCATCCCTCCACAAGTCAAGCACAACAAAAATGTTTCCAGACATTGGCAAATGTCTTCTGGGATGGAGTAGGGTGTAAAAATGATCTCCAGTTGAGAAACACTGCTCTAATGCATCCTCAGAGTGACCAGCCATAATAATAACACAGTTATTCATTAAACAATTGAATTTCACTAGTCTTGTGAACACTCTATAAATGTCATTCAATATTTCGTGCAAGAAAGAATTATGCAGATGTTAGTGTGAGGGGTGCATCTGAGTTTAGAAAGTTGTACAGGTGGTACTAATTGACATCAAATGTTCAGAATTACTGTTCTAGAGCTTAACTTTGAATGCACATCAGAATCAGCTGGAGGTCTTGTTAAAACACAGATTGCCAGGGCCCACTCCCTGAGACTAAGTTGTTAGAATCAGCTGCCATCTAAGTCTAAGGATGTTCATTTCTAAAACTTCCCAGGGAATGCTGTGGTAACCTGGAAGGACATTTTGGGAATCACTCTTCTAGTGTATAGTTGTTTATGTTGTTCAACTCTGACAACAGTAATTTTTAAAACAAAAGATTGTATTAATAATGTGATAAATTTGAGATGACCATGTATTTTAATCAAAGAACCAGAATTAAAATAAAAACAGAACACCTGGGTTCAGGTCCTGTTCAACCCTTATTAAAAAGTCATTTTGTGTCTGGCATGGTGGTGCCTGTCTGTAATCCCAGCACTTGGAAAGCTGAGACAGGAGGACATCAGGTTTGAGGCTAGCCTCAGCAACTTAGTGAGACCCTATTTCAGAATTAAAAAAAAATTAGAAAGGCCTTGGAGTATAGCCCCAATAGCTTTCTTAGGTAAAATATATGTTAATTTTCAATAATAACCACCACCTTTATTCCACTTTTTTCCTTATATACATTTTGGAGAGGAAACATGATGTTGACTGTAGGGTATGGGCTGTTTTTGACTAAAAGTGCCCTAAACAAGTAAGGCAAAAGTCATGGGAAGACCCTTTGTCAGGATGACCAGAGCATAATAATCACTCTACTCCTCTTGGTCAGTTCTGGAATATTCTCTAAGATGTAAAGTAGGCCCTCAGTTCCAGCTGAGTCTTTTTAACTCTATCTTGAAATACAAAAATTTTGAACTAACTTTGACTTTTGAGATTTTAATAATTTTGCTTCATCAGGAAAATCCACTATAGTGTGTAACTTATTTGTCTTGAGAAGCAGCCTCCTAATGACTGACGTGCCTTCCTGGCAAAGCCTTCAGGTGAACTTTCTAGTGAAGCCATGTTTGTTTATTAAAAATGATGGAAAATAAACCAGAAAGTCCAAAAGGTAGATTGAAATGTTTTAAATTTAATGTGTAAATGATTATTTCTACCAGTCTATCTTATTGGACTTTCTGGTTTATTTTCCATCATTTCTGAGACACAAATATGGCTTCACTAGAAAGTTTACCTGAAGGCTTTTGCCAGGAAGACACATCAGCCATTAGGAGGCTGCTTCTCTAGACGAATGAGTTAGACACGATTCTTTAGTAGATTTTCCTGCTGGGAGGATGTGTAATGTATGTTACCACTTCTGTTATTAGGGGTATGGATCTTGCTTAGCATGACATTTTGTGGGATCCTAGTTGTGTGGTATTTATAGGCATCTAACCAGATGAATAACATCTGATGAGTTCAAAGCATGTGCATTAATGGTAGTATGGACATCTTTCTGAATAAACTATAAAAACAAATCCAAATTCCATGGTAATGCTTCCATCTGTCTTATGATGTTCATTATTGTAGAATATCATCCCGTGGTGGTGTCACAAATGTTATGTCTCTGGAGCATCATGTAACCTTGGGAGCAGAAATATCTGAAGAACCAGAGGAGAATAAAGGCTATAATTAAAAATAAGCCCCAAGAAATAGTTTCCATGTGGTTGTGAGAAGCCCTTGAGCACAGCTGGAAAATTTCAGGCTGAAATATGTTGGAACAATAGTTTACAGAGGAAAGTAGCTGGGTTTGTGGTTACACTTGGAAGTGAAATTTCCTTGCTTGGTCATAATAGTAAACCAGCTATAAAGTTTGGAAGAATATTCCCTAAAGATTTTTTACTCCCTGAATTACAAAGAGAAACATAATAGATGGTTTCATAAATGAGAGTATGGGCTTATAGTCACATTAGAAATAGTCATATCAGATCCAAATGAAAGTAAGTTTCAAGGTATAAAGAAAAATCGAGATTTATTTAATAATAAAGGGTTGAGGAGTCCAAAATGCAGGAGAGGAGATTAGGATTCTATACAAAATTGTAAAATAAGGTTACATTCTAAAGCTTGTGGTACAAATCTTTTGTGTTTGAATAAACACCTCAATAAATTCCACATCAACTCATTTCCTCCCAGATTTGACGTCTTCTCTCTTTTTTATGTTGTTATAACTACAGGCCTTATTTGCTTCAAGTCACCTAATCCTGAAACTTTGGTGTTATTTTTAAATTTCTCCTTCTTATCATATTCTATTTTAAACCAGTTTCTTTCACTTCTACTGCTAATAAGTCATTTACATCAGTATTTACTTATTAAACTATTTTGATATGTTAGGCTTATTGAAAATAGGCTTAAAAGAAATGCGTGGACAAGCAGAGAAGTACCATGAAGTTGTGAAATTTCTAGGTGTGGATAGACACTTGGAAATGGGAAGAGGGCGTAGTAGGGTGGTTAATCTGTGGCTGATGAAATTTTGAGAAATCAATGCCTTGAAAAGTTAGATTGGAATCCAGGAGTAGGGAGGGAAAAGCTAAAAACAGATGTGTGGCAGGCATATGTTGGTAATCATGGATAATATTTTGGATGATAGCATTTTAGAACAAGAATGTATACTGCTGCTGACAAGTAGTATTATCAAACTATAAAAATGATTTCAAATATAGGTGTGGGGTAGAAACAAATCTCTCTTTAGAAATGCAGTAGCTTCAATCATTGTTTCTTCAATCTTCAGAACTGTTATTAGTAAATTATTTAGTTGTTAGAAAGTAATGCTTGAGCTGGGCGTGGTGGCGCACACTTGTAATCCCAGCATTCAGGAGGCTGAGACCAGAGGATCTGGGTTCGCGGCCAGCCTCAGCTACCTAGTGAGGTCCTCTGCAACTTAGTGAGACTCAGTTTCAAAATAAATAATAAAAAATAGGGCTGGGGGTATAGCTCAGAATGCCCCTGACTTCAATCCCCAGTACCGCAAAAAAAAAAAAAGAAAGTAATGCTTGAATTTTGTTCTAAGTATGGCAAAATGTTTATTGCTATCTAAAAGGAAGTTTAAAGGATGAATGAGATCTATAATTTTATTAATATGCATGCTGGTCAGTGGCTTGGATATCCACACATGATAAATTCAAGTAATTTGTTTGAGGCCTAAGTCACAACTCTAAGTTCAGTGGTGTGATGGAGGCTAGGAATGTTCCCTATTTTATTAGTTTTCTATTGCTTTATAACAAATTAGCACACGTTTAGTGCATAACATCCATTTTTATCTCCTGGTTCTGTAAGTCAAAAGTCCGGGATAGCATGGTGGGGTTCTCTGCTTAAGGTCTTATGCAAATGAACACAGGGTATCAGCTGGCTGTATTTATATCAAGAGCTGGCCACCTCCTTATAGTTTCCATTATTGGGAAAATTCCATTCCTTGCAGTTGTCAGAGAGAGGTACTCATTTCTTTGCTGGCCATCAGTGGGAGACTGTTCTGATCTTCTGAAGGTCATCTGTGTTCTTAAGTGGTATCCTCCATTTCTGAAGAGCTACATACCTCACCAAGTCCTGCTCAGGCATCAGATCTCGATGATTTCCTCATCTGCCACCAGCTGGAGAGGGATCTCACTTCTAGGGGCTTGTGTGATAATCAAGCTCACCTGGATAAGCTTCCCCATCTTACAGTCAACTGTGCCATGGAGCACAACGTAAACACAGGACTGGTATCATTTACAGTCTGTTGGGGACCGGGTGAGATCTTTGAAGGTGCCATTTTAGAAATGTTGTCTACTGTGCCTGTGTGATGTCAACAATGAATAGGTGTGGTGTCACAGTGTGATTCAGTAAGAAACATAACCAGAGTGGAATTGTTTTTCCTACTGGGACTGTGAATGCATTCTTATCTCATTTTAAGTTGGTTTAAATAAGAAACAAATTGTAGAAAAAAAGAAAAAGAAAAGCAAAATAAACACTATTTCCAAGACAGAACACCCTGATTAAATAATCATTAACAATGGCAGAATCAATAACTTTCAAACACTTGGAGTAAAAGTCACTAAGGTGTTATTTTAAAAAATGAATATGGAGACATTTTTGGTAACTTTGAAGACAATGAACTTATAAACATTTTATAAGACTGTTCTCATGAACAGTCTTGCATACCTATTAACTAAAAAATTTTCGTGAGATAAAATAATTTGTTACTTGTGATATTATCTAGAAGAAGCATAAGAATACAATCTTGAATTGCCATGATTTTTCGTGGTCCACAAGAAAAAACAAAACATGAGGAAACATTGCTTTCTTTAAAAAAATTCCTAATCAATTTACCGGGCCTTTTCTAAGGTTTCCTTAGCAAAATATACTTATATTTCCCTCCCCAACACACATGACGTTATTATGAATGTTATTAGAAACATCTCATAAGCAGATTCCTTTTTTAATTTGGGCAGATTATGGTTAATTATATAAACAACTCTAATTTAACAAAATTCCATATAAGACACATGCAAATGCATACACAATAATTTGATCCCATGAATATATCCTTTGGGAATTTAATGGATATTCCATTTTGAGAGAAAATATGAAATTGAATTACTAAAATAAAATGAGTAAATCTATTTCTGTGTTTAACCATAACCAATTTTTTTTCTTTTTTCAGCTTAGAAATGGTTGAGTAATTGATTTGAAAAATTTGAAGATATTGAGTTGAAACAGTGAATTCCCATTTCTGTTTTCTCATAGGAAAATTTTTTTGGCATTACAAAAGGGCAAAAGTTATTAAAAAGGAAAGTCAGAAAGTTATGTATTATTGGATAAGGCATATATGTCACATGTGATTATAATATAAAACAAAGAATCTTAATGAGATTAAGTTATTTTTAAAGAATATTATACAATCATGAATAATTTTTGCTTTTTATTATTTTATTTAAATTTGTTTTTTTTTGCAGTGCTGACGATCAAATCCTGGGCCTTACACATGCTGAGCAAGCACTCTACAATTGAGCCTACTCTTGATTTATGAAATTTTAGCATAAAATTGTTATATGGTTATGATTCCTATAAATTCAATATGATTATCATTCATGAATTTTTTTTGTTTGAAACAAGGTCTCATTAGATTGCTGAGGCTTATCTCAAACCTACAATCCTCCTGTTTCAGCCTTTGAAATACTAGGACTACAGGCGTGTGCACCAATGCCTGGCTTTTTAATTATTAAATAGATTAATTTTTCCTTTTTAATTTCATAGGTTAAATTTTCTTTATCTCAGTATATAAGAAATCTAATTGATTATCTCACTTAATACATTTTTGTAGAAATCATATTGAATTATTTATCACCATAATCTCCAGGTGATATTCAGGGGCAAAACAATAAAAATCACTCCAGACTTCACAACCCAAGTCCTGAATGCCAGGAGGGAATGCAATGAAGTACTCCAGACCTTGGAAGACAACAATTTCCAAACAAGACTAATATATCCAGCAAAGATATAATTCAAAATTGATGGAGAAATAAAAACATTCCAAGATAAGCAGAATCTTAAAAAAAATCATGACTACCAAGCCAGCACTAGAGAAAATACTTAAAGAAATAAATCATAAAGAATAAAAAAGGAGCAAATTCCAAAACCAGAAAAGAGGCAAACTCCACCAGGTGGGCAACTAAACAAATGAAAGACAACACTATTTCAAACAGAATATAGAACACAAAATGACGGGAAACAAAAATCATATTTCAGTAATAACGCGAACGTCAAAGGTCTTACTTCTCCAATTAAAAGGCATAGACTGGCAATGTGGATTAAAAACCAGACTTTAAGTTAAAACACATCGGAAGAGACAAAGTGGGGCACTTCTTATTAATAAAAGGAACAATCTAGCAAGAAGATATAATGATAGTAAACATTTATGCCCCAAATGTGGGTGCACACACATTTGTAAAGCAAACTCTTCAGGACATTAGGTCTCAAATAGACCCAAATACAATAATATTGGAAGGCTTCAACACACCACTCCTGCCACTAGATCAATCTTCCAGACAAAAGATGAATAAAGACTCTTCAGAACTAAAGAACATCATAAACCAAGTAGACTTAATAGTCATATGCAGAATATTTCAACCAGGAACAGTTGAATACACATTCTTCTCGGCTGCCCAAGAACCTTCTCCAAAATAGACCACATTTTGGGCTACAAAGAAAGCACAATCAAAGTCAAAAGTTGTAATATAATTCCCTGCATCTTTTCAGATCACAACAAAATGAAAGTAGAAGACAACAACAGGAAGACCAAAAGAAATTACATAAATTCATGGAGACTGAATGATATACTCTTGAATGAAGAATGGATAAGAAGAGAAATAAGGGGAGAAATAAAAAATTCCTGGAATTAAATGAAAATAGAGTCATGATATACCAAAATCTATGGGACACTTTGAAGGCAGAGTAAAGAGGAAAATTTATAGCACCAAGTGCCTATGTAAGAAAAACAGAAAGTCACTAATAAACAACCTAATGACACACCTCAAGGACCTAGAAAAACAGGAACAGTCCAATCTCAAAGCCAGCAGAAAGTAGGAAATAATTAAAATCAGAGCAGAAATAAATGGAATAGAGAATAAAAAAACAATACATAGGATCAGCAAATAAAAAAGTTGGTTCTTTGAAAAGATTAACAAGATAGACAAAGCCCCAGCCAACCTAAGCAAAAGAAAGCAAGAATCAACCCAAATTATTAAAATCAGAAATGTAAAAGGATATATCACCGGACAGTGGGGAAATTCAGAGGCTCATCAAAACTCTTTTGAAAATTTATATTCCAATAAACTGGAAAACATGGAAGAAATTGATAGATTTCTAAACACATACAACCTACCAAAATTGAACCAAGAGGATATAGAAAACCTAAACTGACCAATAGCAAGCAAAGAAATAGAGACAGCAATAAACATTCTGCCATCAAAGAAAAGTCCAGGTCCAGATGGGTTTCCATCTGAATTCTTTAAAACCTTTACAGAAGATCTAGTCCCAATACTTCACAAGTTATTCCATGAAATCAAAAGAGATGGAGTTCTTCCAAACTCCTTCTATGAGACCAGTATCACATTAATACCAAAATAAAATAAAGATACCTCAAGAAAAGAAAAATTACACACCAATATTGTTGAACAAAAATGCAAAAATTCTAAACAAAATACTAGCCATATGCATTCAAAACCATATCACTGAAATTATACACCATGACTGAGTTAGTTTCGTCCCAGGAAAGCAAGGCTGCTTCAACATAGGCAAATTAATACATGTTATTCACCACATAAATAGAACTAAAACCAAAAATCACATGATCATATCACTAGACCCTGAAAAAGCATTTGACAAAATCCAACACCATTTCATGCTATAAACATTGCAGAAAACTAGAATAGAAGGAACATATCTCAACATCATTAAGGCAATGTACAATAAACCCAAAGCAACATCATATTGAATGGGGAAAATCTACAGCAATTCCCTTTAAAATCAGGAACAAGACAAGGATGCTCACAATCACCACTCCTTTTCAATATAGTCCTCAAGACTCTTGCCATAGCAATAAGAGAAGAATATAAAAATAATTCAAATAGGAAAAGAAGAATTAAAATTATCTTTACTTGCAGAAGACATGATACTATATCTAGAAGACCCAACTCAATCCAAAGACTACTAGAGCTGATTAACAAATTCAGCAACATAGTGGGACACAAAAATCAACCTAAAAAAATCATTAGCTTTTCTATATGCTAACCATGAATCCACAGAGAAAGAAATACAGAAAATAATTCCATTCACAATAACCTTAAAGCCAATAAAATACCTAGGAATAAACCTAATCAAAGAAGTCAAAGACCTCTACACTGAAAATTATAAAACACTAAAGAAAAAAATTGAAGAAGATCTTAGAAGATGGAAAAATCTCCCTTGCTCTTCTGTAGGCAGAAGAAATATCATCAAAATGGCCATTCTTCCAAAATCTCTATCAAAATACCAATGTCATTCTTCATAGACCTAGAAAAATCAATCATAAACTTCATATAGAGAAACAAAAGACCTAGAATTGCCAAAGCAATTCTCAGCAATAAGAACCATGCAGGAGGTATCACAATTCCTGATTTCAAGTTATACTATAGAGTTATAGTAATTAAAACAGCATGATATTGGCACAAAACAGGCACATAAATCAATGAAACAGAATAGAAGCTACAGAAACAAATCCACACACTTATAGTCAATTGATCTTTGACAAAGGGGCCAAACACATACGCTGGAGAAAAGATAGCCTTTTCAACAAATGGTGTTGGGAAAGTTGGTTATATATTTGTAAAAAATGGAACTAAATACATACCTCTCACCTTGCACAAGAGCCAATTAGAGATAGATCAAAGGCCTGGAAGTTAGATCAGAAATGGTGAAGCTACTAGAGGAGGACATAGGTTCAACACTTCAACATATAGGCACAGGTAGAAACTTCCTCAGCAAGACCCCCAAAGCTCAGGAAATTAAAACAAGAACCAATAAATGGGATGGAATTAAACCAAGACTTTTTTTCATATCAAAGAAAATCATCAAGAGTCTAAAGAGAAGCCTATGGAATGTGAGAAGATCTTTACCAATTTTCCCTCTGACAGAGGATCAATATCTAGAATATACAAAGAACTTAAAAGACTTTACACTAGAAAAACAAATAACCCAATCAAGAAATAGGCAACTGAATTGAATAGACACTTCATAAAAGAAGAGATAAAAATGGCCAATAGATATGTGAAAAAATGTTCAACATCATTAGCAATTAAGGAGATGCAAATCAAAACTACACTGAGATTCCATCTAACCCCAATCAGAATGGCAAGCGTCAAAAAGTCAAATAACAATAAATGTTGGCAAGGGTGTGGGGAAATAGGGACTCTTTTACAGTATTGGTAGTATTTCAAACTAGTCCAGCCACTATGGAGATCAGTGTGGAGATTCCTTAGAAAACTGGGAATGGATCCACCCTATGATCCAGCTATGCCACTCCTGGGTATATTTCCAAAGAGGTTGAAACCAGAGAACTATGGTAATATATGCATACCCATGTTCATAGCAGCACAATTCACAATAGCCAAATTATGGAACCAACCTAAGTGTCCATCCACAGATGAGTGGATTACAAAACTATGGAATTCTATTCAGCAATAAAGAAGAATATAATAATGTCATTTGCAAGAAAATGGAAGGACCTGGAGAACATTATGTTAAGTGAGATTAGCCATCACAGAAAGTGAAGGGACATATGTTTTCTTTAATATGCGCAAACTAGTCAGTAACTGGGATACCAGAGGGACTCCAGATGACAGAGGAGACACTTCAGAGGAGCCAGGGAAGTGTTCTAGGGGAAGGAATAGGGGAAGACTGAGGTTCATTATTGGAATTTCTAATATTGACTGTGTGTACATATGTGAAAATACCAAAGTCAATCTTAGAACTCTGTATGGGGAGGGGGAGGGCACCAAGTGCTGTGTGCATGTATGTCAATGTCAACATGATATACATTATGATGTGAGACCATAATGCACCAATAAAAGCACATAAAAAAAGAAAACAGTTGTTGTTTTTTGTCACTAAGCATTGGTGAGGTTTAACCACAATAATAGATAAACTAGAAGAATTTATGTATAGTAGTTGCTCAAGAAATATTCATTTAATATTATGATTCACAACATCTAGCTTATTGACTTATTTAAAATTTTCCAGGTGCTTATTCTTAAAATTGGACACACAATTATGTATATCCACATGCAGCTTAGTTTTTTTTTTTTTCTTTTTTTTCGGTACTGGGGATTGAACCCAGGAGCATTCTACCTCCGAGCTATACCCCCAGCCCTATTTTTTTTTTTTATTCCTTATCTTGAAACAGGGTCTCACTAAGTTGTGGAGTGCCTCACTAGGTAGCTGGGCCGCAAACCCAGATCCTTTGGTCTCAGCCTCCCAAATGCTGGGATTACAAGCATGTGCCACCACGCCCAGCCACATGCAGCTAAGTGACAGTAATATGTTTGGAGAAATTCATCATTAAGCTATTCTATCATTGAATGAATATCATAGAGTATAATTACACACAGTAGATGCTAGGATGTACTGTACACCTAGGCTGTATGGTATACATGTATTGTATATTCTGTTGCTCCTACAGCTGTGATAAACAAAACAAAACAAGATTAAATCTAGCATAAGAGAAAATGATGCCACCAAGAGAAGGTGATCATGAATAGATGTGACTGTGCATAACACGGCATGCTGTTTCATAGAAAACTTTTTATTAGTAATGGAAGTTCACTCTGAAATAATGATTAAAAAGTCTAGAATTAGAAAATATATAAACTCAACAACACAGTTGTTTATTAAGTATTATGTACTGGACATAATTGTTTGTGCAACACAGATATTGTATATATAAGAGCATCACCATAAACATGTGAAAAGTTCGTCATAAGATGATGCACATGTGTGTAATAACAGCTACGATGCTGCTAGTTGATAGGAATTTTTCAGCTCCAGTATAATCTTATGGGATGAGTACCATATTTGTAGTCCTTTGTTAACCAAAATATTATCTGGTGTGTGATAATACAAAATAAAATTTTCTTAATGTAATATAGAATTCAGCATTACAGTCATTTAAGTGGTCACTTGCTTTACTAGTTAAAATTAGTGAAGACTTTTTTATATCATTAATTATTTACACTCAGTCATTTAACCTAAGAATAACCATTGCAGGTAGGCATGATTTTTATCTGCATTTGCTAGAAGAGAAAATTGAAGCATGAAAGAGTTAAACGATATTGTCAAAGTTGTACAGCTCATACCTGATAAGGCATGTGGGCTCCAGAGCTTCTTGTCTGTGTATGCGCACATGTGTGTGTTACTAGGGATTGAACCCAGGGGCATTGTACCTTTGAGCTATATTTCTAGCCCAATATTTTAAAAATAGGGTCTTGCTAAGTTAGTGTGCACTGGCCTGAAGCCTGCAAACCTCCTGTCTCAGTCTCTAGATTCTTATTTTTTTAACTACTTTGCCACACATACACATGGTTTGGTTTTTTCCTCTCAGGTTCAGGTTGAGAAAGGGTATGTTTATAGGGGGTCTTTGTTTGGTAAGATCGGAGGAAAGTTAAGGAAGACTTACTGCAGGCCCTTTCCAGCCTAGGGATGTGTGAGAGAGTGTGCAAACCTAAAGGAAAAGAAGTGGTTGCTTACTCACCCTTTCAAATCTAACCTACAACTAACTGTCAGCTCTCTCCTTTGTCAGAATAATTGATATACTGAGCTTGAGTCAGTTTCATGGTTTAAGATTTCATATCTTCATCAATATAAGATCTCTGAGTCCCATACTCTGAGCTTCCTATACATTTTGCTATGCTATATGAGGTCTGAATGTTAAGTCACATGCCAAAATACAAATTATTTGTTAAACTGTTCAGTCTTACATACCCAATCCAACATTAAAAGCCAAATATATGACAAATGCAACCCCATGATTTCAAAGTAGACGTAATCCCTGAAAAATACGTGCTGAATGGTTCTTCAGGAAGGTCTTGGCAGCTCTCAAATATTCCTCAGCAACATTATTCCACATCAACCTTCAAGGAAATGACACTGGATTGCTACCAAAGCTTTGTTATGTGTTACCTAGAAATATGACTCTCAGTGGTAACCTCTTGTAACTTTCTCTGAATGGATTATTCCCATCAGGAGAAGCATTATGTGTTAGAGGTGACTACTGATTGAGTTGGCAGGAGATAATTCTTTAGCGGGAAAAGCAACTGGAGACTTTTTAATGTAAGGTTGACTTTGTCCCGATGAAAGTGATAATATATGAAATTAAAATATCTCAAAAAGTGGCATTGTATAAAGAATATAATGTCTACTTTTCTAAACATTTTTTCAGTATGTAAGAAAATATTCATCAAATAATGTTTCAGATGAAGCAGGTCAATTTCTGGGATAACAGCATATGTGATCAACAGCCCCTTCCCCATTAAATGCAAGTGTGGTTGGGGAAGAGGGTATGTCTATTAATGCATTTGTGGGCAAATGTGAATCTGGACGAAGCAGGGTGATGAAGAGGAAGACAAGGCCCTCCAAGACAGGCACATAGGTGCACTGTAGGTACATGTGTATTGGGCTAAGAGGGACAGAGTAATAGAAGAGTGGAGATCAATAAATAATAAAAGGAAAAGCCCAGTTACATCAGAGGTCTAGGATGAGGGTGGTTACGTGATCAAATAGTTTCTGGATAATTCTGTAAGTGAGGATTAGAGAAAATTTTATTGATGGGCATGTTAGCTTTTTGTTGCTGTGACAAATACCTGAGAAACACAACCTAAAGGAGTAGAGATCTATTCTGGCACACAGTTGCAGAGGTCTCAGGCCATGGCAGCTGGCTCTATTGTTTTGGACCTGAGGTGATGCAGAACATCATAGCAGGCAGCAATCAGAAAGAGGGTGGAGGAAGGAGCTGGGGAGAAGACAAACCCTTCCAGGGCAAGCCCCCAGTAACTTACTTCCTTCATCTAGGCCCCACCTCCCCGTGGCCCAATCAGCCATCAATTGATTAATTTGCAGATGAGGTCAGGGTCTTCATGATCCAACACTCACCTCCCAAAAGCCCCACCTCTGAACCTTGCTGCACTGGGAAACATACTTCCCCCCCCCCCATTTCAGGTCCAAACCCTAACAATGGGGACTTCAATTTTTCTACCATTTTCTTTTCATATCAAGCAAGCATGTACATTTTCCTGTCTTGTAAGAAGCCTTTTGTTTCCAGACAATGATAATTTCACATCATGAAAAACTTTATGAAGGAGGCTGAGACCGGAGGATTCGGGTTCGCGGCCAGCCTCAGCTACCTAGTGAGGCACTCCGCAACTTAGTGAGACTCGGTTTCAAAATAAAGAATAAAAAATAGGGCTGGGGGTATAGCTCGAAGGTAGAATGCCCCTGAGTTCAACCCCCAGTACCGCAAAAAAAAAAAAAAAAAAAAAAAAAAAACTTTATGAAGAGTCTTTATTTGAAACATGGTTCCACTGCATTCCCCATGTTGGCCTTGAACTTATGATCCTCCTGCCTTAGCCTTTCAAGTAGCTGGGATTATAGGCACATGCCAATGTATCCAACTTATGTAGAACCTTCTGATTTACCTCAGCTACTTATTAAGAGATTCTTATTCTTTGCTTTCAGAAAAATTTTCTATGGTTATTATTCTTCTGACACAATTTTATTATTTTTTAGGAGAAAATGCCCTCTAGGGTTCTATCTACTTGTGTCCATTCCAATGGACAGAACTATGATTGACCTTGTGGGCCACCTGCTCCCTAAAGAGAGTTCTTTTTCAGCTCTAAGGGGTAAATGGTGATTAGCTTAAGCTTGTTATGATGATCAATTCCACCAGTTATTGGTTTGAGTATGTGCATGTCATACAGTTTGGGCCAATGAAACATGAGGGAAAGTCATCGGGGACTGAGTCATTTCTTAATTTATTGTCTCAGTTCTGAATGCACTTTTCAGTAAGCGCTCTATAATCTATAAACGGAATTTCTTTAGCTATTTCCCTTTGAAAGTGAGTCTGATGTTAAGCTTCCTCAGTAGAGGGCGCTGGAAAGACGTTGCTAAAGCAGGCGAATTCCTGTGATTGCAGCCTGAGCTGAGGTGTGCCCTGTGGTTGCTGGGACCTGCACAGACCCAGAACACGATAACATGATCTCTCTGCGACCTGACCTCAAAGCCTTGGTCTAGTAATACCCTGGCTGGTCTGCATGCAGCTGCCTGTGACCCAAGGGGTGGGTGATAGTTCTCTCCACAAGCTCCTCCCACCAGGTCACATGCTCTGAAGGCCTTTGCCCTGTGTGTAGGATCAGGCTGGTGGAAAGGGTAAGCCTGTTTGTCCTGGGTGGGGAGGGATGCTGTTTCCCAGACTCCTGATCAGTGCAGGTCTGGTTAAACTTGCCAACCTTTGTGCTATCCTGTGGCTGAACCACACCTTTTTCAACAAGATTTGGACTCCTAAGTTTGTCTGTAGCTTATAATTACTTTTAATATGGTTAGTAATTCTTATGTTAAACTAAAGGTGTTTAGCTTGTGTGATTTCTATTCTCCAGGAGACTTCTTTGAAATGGTCTCATCAGTAATAAAACACAAGTAATGTCAGAATGTTGACCTTGAGTTTTTTCTTAGGTACTAGGAATTGAACCCAGAAACATTCTATCTCTGAGCTAGAAAACCAGCCCTATTTATTTCTTATTTTGAAACAGGGGCTTGCTAAGTTGCTGGACTCAAACTTGAAATCCTGTCTCAGGCTTCTAAGTACTAGAATTCCAGGAGTGTGCCACCACACCAGGCTTCTATTCCTTTCCTTTCCCTCCCTCCCTCCCTTCCTTCCTTCCTTCCTTCCTTCCTTCCTTCCTTCCTTCCTTCCTTCCTTCCATTTTTCCTTTCTTCCTTTTAAATAAAAGCACTCACATTGTCTCTTGGCAAGACTAGATGGTAACATCAGATGTTACTCTTTTGAGTCATTAGGATATATTATTTAACTTGTTTACCAAATTCATTGTTATAACCTATAAGATCTGGTATTGCCTGGCATCATGGTACACACCTGTAATCTTAGTACTTGGGAGGCTGAGACAAGAGGATTGCAGGCTCAAGGCCAGCCTCAGCAACCTAGTGAGACCCTCATCAACTTAGCGATATCCTGTTTCAAAAATTATAAATAAAACCCGGCTGAGGGTGTAGCTTGGAGCTAGAATGCCCCTGGATTCAACTCCCAATACTAAAAGAAAAAAATAAATAAAAATATCCTTAGCTTCCTTTCACTGCTACACATGTTCAAATTCCTCATATCATAAATGGGTATTTCTTTGACTTTTTTCCAGTTTTTCTTTCTGATTATGTTAAATTCTATTAGTTCCTATGACAAAAAAGCCATTGACATGAAAGACGTGTATTATTTATTTATATTTTTTGAGGATAAAACCACTCTTAAACAGCAGCCATTTCTCAGAAGTATAGAATGGTCTTTCTCCTAGAAAGCAAATGCTTCAGCCAAGCTTCAATCTTTTTACTTTTTACTTTACTAGGTAAAAATCGTGACTATAAGTATGTATGTAACATTAATACTACACACATGCAGGAAATAAAAAAAGAAGACACAGTTCTCTAAGGTCGATTGTCTCACACTTCCTATGTCCTAAAACAAGCAACTCTAGTTTTCCTCTTTGGTCACTAGGAAGTCTTTCTGCAGAGAGCCTGGCACAAGGGGAAGCCAGCCCTGGCTTGGCGGGGGTGTCTGCTCCTGGCTCCAGCCTTCTATGGCCAGGTGGCTGCTTGCTTGCCCTGTGTGGTTATTGGAGTCTCCATTACTTACTGTGACGTCCCTGACGCTGCCTCTAGAAACATTTCTGGCCCTCTAAATATTGCCAGTCTGTCCTTGGTCCTTGTTGGAGTAAGTGATCATGACTCTCTATGGAAAAGAAAAGGTCTTAAAATACTTCATCTCTTTGCGACCCTGTCCACTCCTTGATCCTCCCCTGCCTACCTAGGCTAGTACATCCGATTTTTAAAAATCTATTGTCTATCTATCTCTCTTTTAGGGGCTGAACTCAGGGGCATTCTACCTCTGGTCTAGATCACCAAATCTTTTAAATTTTAGTTTTAAAACAGGGTCTGGCTAAATTGCTGCAGGCCTCACTAAGTTGCTGAGGCTGGCCTTGAACCTGTGATTCTCCTGTCTCAGTCTCCTAAGTATTGGGATTACAGATATGCACCACCTGGCAATCTATTGTCTCTTATTGCTGGGATTTTGTCTAACAGCTGGCTTTTTTTTTTTTTTTTAACTCCTCTTCTTCACAGAGTGGCTCAGTCTGTACTCCTGCAAAGCACTTGGCTTTAAGGGAATAGGCATCCCTGAATCCTTTCTCAGACAGACCTGGTGTCCTGCACAAACATACTTTCACACATCTTCCAGTGAATAATGATGTGCATGCTTTTCCAGGAGCTACCTAGGCGGCCTGGCTACCATGAAAGATCCTCACTGCTTTCCGTTAGGAAAGGAAGACTTAGATTCTTTTAATAAAGAAAACTAACCAGTGTGCATTTCAAAAGAAAGAGGATTCAGAACTTAAGTAAAAGTTGAAAGCAGAAAAAAAAGGAGAAAAAAAAAGCCTTCTTCTTTTTCCTGCCTTTAATGCCCTTCCCCTGCAATGCTTGACAATGCTTGATTGTCTGTTAGTCTAAAATAATGAAGGTGAGAACATGGATATCTAGTGGAATGCGAGAGGAACAGGCCCTTCAACATGGGGGTGCCAGTCTCAGAAACTGAAGCCTCTGGACAAGCTACCGAGGGAGAATAATGTCCTCTACATTTGCATTCCCCCTGCAAGGCAAAATTGTCATTACTAATGACCTTTGGATCATAAAATGTCTTGATATTTGATTTTTAACAATCAGAAAAATAAAGGTCATTGAATATACTTCTTTGAAAGTCATAGAAGCCTCCAAAGGTGAAACACTAAACTCAGGAGCAGAATCTGCGAAGCTATTCATTATATGGCAGAGAATCTGAAAATGAAAAAAAAAAAAAAATCAAGAGTGTAGCCTCCTTTTATGACTTTATCAAAAGTCTGTCTTCGTTCTCACAGAGTCCTTGCTTCTGTGATCCTCCTTGCTTTCTCCTTTGGAAGGGAGTGGAGAACTCCTGCAAGCAGTGCTGGAGGCTTACATTCTACGTGTCCTGCCTCCTCGCCAATCAGAACTGAATGGCGATGAATGGAATGAGGACAGCTGCTGTTGCTTTGTTATCAGGATATATCACAAGTGATCCTGACTTCCCACACCTCCACAGGGCCAGTCTGAATCTCTCTTCAGGAGAGAGCCCTCTAATCTTAAACCTACTAAGCTCAAGATAGGAGGAGAAGCCTCCTCATTTCCCCTGTACCTTTTTACTAGGAATATTGTATCTTTATCCTAATGGTTCCTTGGGTCCTTAATAAAGCATTTATTTATTTTGGTAATGGAGGCTGAACCTAGGTACAGTCTACCTTTGAGGTATATTCCCAGCCCTATATTATTTTTATTTTGAGACAAGATCTTGTTAAAGTTGTTGACACTGCTCTTGAACCCATGATCCTCCTGTCTCAGCCTCCCAACTACTAAAATTACGGGTGGGTGCCATGATGCTTAGCTAATAAAATATTTATTGGTATATACTTGACTTATAAACAATTGTTAGAAGTCTTAAAATTTTAGCGTTTATATATTATTTTTATATTTAGGAATTTAATAAAAATTATACGATATTTATTATGTTAAAATGAGTATATATGTACATATATCTTTGCACGCACGTGTATGAAGTATATCTATATGTAGCACATACATAACCTTTATACTAATAGTAATCATATTGCTTTGGAAAAAAATTAATAACCTAAGAAAATATTAATGTTTCAAGTGTCAAATCAAGTTTAAAAATGAGAATGGTATGTATCTCTACATCATCTGCCATCACTTCTGTCTACATGCTTCACATGCATCTTTACATTTACACTGGCTCTGCTATGTCATTCATTAGCTTCACCCCCCACCCCATGCCATTCTTCCCCCCAGCATCTCCTCCATCACTCCTCTACCTTCCTCTCCTTCCCCTCTACACATGAAAATCTTAAGAATGATGATATCTGGGAGGTAAGCTCAGGGCTGGTTTATATTTTGTTCCTTCTGTTGGCCTGTGTTTTGTAACTTTGTTATAATAACTGTGTGCAATTTGGCTTGCTGACTTCTACATGACTTCCTGTAATGACTCATGATCAGAACTTCAGAAGCCTCAGAACCACTCTTAGCTATAAAGATTACAATAAAAAGGCCATTCTGCCTGAATTATTAGTGGTTTCATACTATTTGACTGGTTCTCAGTTTACACAGACTGAGAGAGCTAGGAAAACCATAAAAGTTATGCAAGCCAGTCCTTCATCTTAAGGGGAGTAAACTGAAACCCAGAGAGGCTGACACCCAATCACAGCAACACAAGAAGTCACAGAGTTGGGGTCAAACCCAACATTCTCACTATACAATGGTTTTATGACTATAATATGAACTTTTTGAAATTCCATTGTTTTATTTCAGTGGTTGTTGGATAACACACACAGCTGATACATATATGCTTAATAAAGACAATAGGGTTTGGTCTCTAAATCAAAATTAAAGTGGAGGAAAAAGTCACAATTTCAATATAAATGTGTCCAACTTAGATATACTGCTCTCAAAATAGCTTCAAAATATAAGTTTATTGTTATTTCATTTTAAAGGGGAAAGCATAAAAAATGTCCCTTATGAAGAGAGAGTCTTCTTGAAGTTATGACATGAACAAAAGTCAAGCTGCAAACCTTACCCTTGAAGAAGTAGCTGTCAACATGCCAGGAGACTTTTCTCATCTATTGTTCTCGTTTATACCAAAATTTATTATAAAAATTTAACAAGATTAGAATAATTTGTATGCTTATTATATGGCTGTGTGAGTGAAAATAATTGTTGCCATGGTTAAGTTATAGTAGCGTCTTTAACTCATTTAACTTCATTTTTTTTTTTGTCTCTATAAAGGGAACTTCTCTGCAGCCTATCTCCTACCAGCCAACCCACAAAAATTGACAATCTAGACCAGACCATGTGCTGTAAAATTGCACCAGAAAAATCCACAAAGGCTCCCATGTGAGCTTCCTCTTCCCTGCCTCCCTGTTATTTGATCTGGTTCAGTCTAGCATGTTGTTTGTATTTACCCAGGGTTAAAGGACATCTGCTGTTCCCCCAAACCCATCATGATCCGTGGCACTTTGCAGCTGACTGCCATCCTAGTTATATTAATTGAGCACACAGTATTCTGCATACACTGCTGATTACCCTCATTTATTTCAGTTCCTAAAGACCCAGGCTTTCTCTACGTGCTGTGCCCTTACAGTATCATTCTACTCATTTGGCTCCAATTAGTTTCAGCTAACGAAAATACATTACAACAAACCTCTGGTTAGCCATTGCTGTTTCTAATGACATAATTTGTGAATTTTTAGCCCTTGAAAGTAAAGACATTAGGAATGAAGTTGTAGTATCTTCTGTGGGACTGAGAAATATTAATTGCAGGCATCTGGGATCACTTCCTTAAGAAAGATTTGTGATTTCTATTTAACTAATAAATGTTGACATAATTGAAGAGCTATAAGCTCCATATGTTGGACTTTCTGAGGAATTTCTGATCATACCCTTGTTCAGTTGAGTAAGAAAATGTTGTGGCATTAACACTAGATCATGGTTTATGTTCCCTTAATATTTTATAGTTATAATAAATGGTCAAAACACTCATCCAAGAGTTTCTTTAGGTATTTGTTAAAACATGCAAATTTATTCTGAAACTACAAAATGATGTATCATTACATTAGAGAATAGTTATGCATTTCTAACTTCAATTTTTCTTTGCAATAAACTGATTTTTTTTTCCATTCTAGTGTCCTGTTTTCGCTCTAGAACATGGGATCAGACTCTAACAGCTTGTACTTTAAAGATAGTCTCTGTGGTGATGTTTTCAGATAATGATGATCACTTAAAATGATCTTTTTAGATGTAATCTGGACACTTGAAACAAAAATTAAAAATTAGACATAGCAGATTCTGTAACAAATTAAATTACCTTACTCCTTACTAAGAAGGTTACAACCAAGAAGTTCAGCAATTTCCCTGACTTTTATATTAGGTGTTTGTGTACTGCACAATTGTCCTTCATGGTAAAAAATCTGGATTTTGATCTGTTTTGAAATATAATCAATTATCATATACTAAGTCTGAGGAAATTTCATTGCTAAATTATGACTTCAGGCAAAAAGTCTCTACTTAGCACTCCTTTGAAAGTTTTAGTTTTTAAAAGTTGTTTCATTGTATTTTATGTCCCCCCCCTTCTATCCCAAACTTGAAAAGACAAGGCTGATCATAGTCAAATACCATAAAAGCCGTGCTCCCATGGTTTTTATGTAAAGTTAATAAAATAAATAAGAGGCAGCTGTGCATTTCAGGAAATCACTCCATTGAGGGGTTCTGGGAATACTATAACCACAAGTGTGAAGTTGGAGTCACCGGAAACCCTCAATGGAATTACAGCTCAATAAATCAAAATTTGCTCTTTTTTACCTTTACAATGTGACTCTGCATTCTCTGTGGCGTATATGCTTTTCAACATTCCCACTGCTACCTTTTTAATTATCATGGAACTTCATGCTTCCTGTTCCAGCAGGTTGGAATACTTTGGGAGAACTTTTGCTGTATGCTCTGTTGCTGTAGGTCTCAGACATTTTGAGCCGAGGGACCATGGCATGGTAATAAATCCCTCTCACTTGCCACTATCAAATAAAAAAAGAAAGAGTAAATATGAAGAATTGTGAAGCATTTTGATAATGCTTCATGGAGGTGTGTAGTAAATACATCCATGCCAAATTGTAAGATCATACGTGATAATACATCCATGAATGGACAAGTGGACTACCTAGAAGCCCCAGTGTCTTTTACTTGCCTGATGGACTGTGAGTTATTATTTTTGACAATCACTGCAATATAGTTGCCATTCTTTTCTTTAACTGAGTCTTCATTGGTGAAAAACCTGATGAGTTATTTTTTTCACAGAATTTCCTATTCTCATGTCTTCCCCACCCTCATTTAAAGAAGTAATAGCAGCCAGGCATGGTGGTATATGCCTGTAATCCCAGTACATGGGAGGCCAAGATAGGAGGATAGATTGGAGGACAGCCTCAGCAATATAGCGAGACTCTCAGTCACCAAGTGAGACCCTGTTTCAAAAAAAAAAAAAGGGCTGAGGGTATAACTAAGAGGTAGAATGCCTCTGGGTTCAATCCCAGCAAAACACACACACACACACACACACACACACACACACACATACAGAGTAATAGCAAAATTTTAGTTTCTTTAATTTAAAAAATACCTCACTGATTGCTATAGTTAAGCAGATTAAATACCCCCAAATATGCATCAGTTTAGAGCCTGGCTTCAAATCCTTTCAAACTCTATTATTTACTAGCTCTATAACAATGAACAAATTACTTAACCTTCATATGTTTCAATTTTCCCCTAAAGTAGCAGTGATATTAATATCTTCTATAGTTTGGATCTTAAATGCCCCCTAAAGGCCCAGTTAAAGACTTAGTCCCCAGGGTGTTACTACTGGGAGGTGGCAGAACCTATAAAGAAGTGGGACCTAGTAGAAGGAAGTTAGGTTAATTGGGGCATGCCCTTAAAGGGGATGGTGGGACGCTGATCTCTTCCTCTTTCTCATTTGCTCGCTGGTTTGTTTTGGGCCAATGGCGTCAAATCATTGTGAATTAACCCCCCCAAGACCAAAATAAACCTTTTCTTTCACAAGATAGTATCTCAGGTATTTTGTTATAGTGATGGAAAGCTGACTAACATGGTATCAATATCCTAGGATTGAAGTGAGGCTTATCAGTAAGGTTTTGCTATATAACAAACTACCTAAAATTTACTTTCTTAATATACAATTTATACCTACTATTTCTCTTAACTCTGTGGATTGCTAGGAGCATCTTCAGATCTGGAAAGTCTAGGCAGAGATGGATGGTTTAGGGTAGTTTTCTATGCATATCTGGAGGTTAATGGGCTAGTGATCTAGGCAGGATCTGCCATATGGCCAGATATCATCTCTGTTGACAGCAATGTGCCTTTCACCATCCAACAGGCTAGCTTGGGTTTCTTCATATGGTGATCTCAAGACAGCTAGACAGCAAGTTCATTTCCAGCCTCTATTTAAATCATGTTTGCTATGTCCCCTGACTAAAGAAAATCCCACAGTCAAGACCAGATTGAAGGGGTGGAGAGATTGCAATGAACATGAATTCAAGAAGAGTAGAATAAGCCGGGCGTGGTGGCACATGCTTGTAATCCCAGCACTTGGGAGGCTGAGACTGAAGGATCACAAATTTGTGGCCAGCCTCAGCTACTTAGTGAGGCCCTCGGCAACTTACTGAGACCCTGTTTCAAAATAAAGAATAAAAAATAGGACTGAGGGTGTAGCTTGGAGGTAGAATGCCCGTGGGTTCTATCACAAAAAAGAATGAAGGGTAGAATATATGGCCGTTTTCAATTTGCTACCTGAGGGTGAAAGTAAGTAGTGCTGAGAGGGAAGGGTTCAGAATTAGTGCCTGGCAAATGCTAAGAGTTCAAATTGTTACCTGTTACTATCATCTTCATCATATGCTTAGTTAGCACCATCCTCATACATAACCCCTGCCATTGGGACAGTTTTTGTCCAGTTATCTTTTATATGTAAATCAGAAATTACACCTATTTAGATGCTACTGAAATTCTAATCTTCAGTGTCTGAGGCCAGAGCAAAAACTTTCTGGGTGGAATCCCTTTAAGAGGGTGAGCAAGCTGGGTATGGTGGTACACCCCTGCAATCTCAGTACTTGGGAGGCTGGGGCAGGAGGACTGCCTCAGCAACTTAGTGAGGCAGTTTCAAAATAAAAAAATAAAAATAGGACTGGGAATGTAGCTCTAAGGTAGAATACTCCTGGGTTCAATCCTCAGCATTCATAAAAAATAAAAAAAGGAGCCAGGCATGTGGCGCACACTAGTAATCCCAGCATTTGGGAGGCTGAGACAGGAGGATCCGGGTTCGCGGTCAGCCTCAGCTACCTAATGAGGCACTCCACAACTTAGTGAGACTCAGTTTCAAAATAAAGAATAAAAAATAGGGCTGGGGGTGTAGCTCGGAGGTAGAATGCCCCTGAGTTCAATCCCCAGTACCGCAAAAATAAATAAATAAATAAATAAATAAATAAATAAATAAATAAAAATAAAAAAATAAAGAAAGGAAGCTAACATGACTATTACAAAAACTTTTTTTCCTTTAGTTCATCCTTTATGCAGTTGCCAGAATTATGTGTGTGTGTGTGTGGTGTGTGTTGTACTAGAGATTGAACCCAGAGGAGTTCTACCTCTGAGTTATACCTCCAGCACTTTTTATTTTTAATTTTAAAACAGGATCTCTCTCTCTAAGTCACCATGCTTTCCTCAAACCTGTGATGTTGTCTCAGCCTACCAAATATTGGAATTACAGGCTTACATCACCATGCCAACTCAGAATGATATATTTTTAAGAAGTCTGGATTTTTTCCTTTACAATTTTTAACTTTCTAGCTTCACTTTTCATAATACCCTCAGCCTGCACAGAACAATTCCTTACAACAAAGAATCTTCCAACCCCATGTGTCAATAGTGCTGCTGTTGTGGAATACCAAAATACTACTTTAGAGTATATTGAATATTGGCCTGGCTCAGATATTTGGGTTTCCATTCCTTTATAGGATTATGCCTAAATAACGAAGCATAATTCCTTGTTACTCTGATTTAGAATGAAAATAATTTTATTAAATACAGTATTCTCTTTTATTGAAAGTAAAAAAAATATTTGAAGATTTACTTTAAAATTTAAATGGCTTTGAAGAGATTTTATTTTTTTAAAATGAAGCAGAAACTGACCAATTGAACTTAAAATGACTTTGAAATAGACTACACTGACTCCTCTTAACTGGAGTCTCTTGATAGTAAGAGTCTCAGCATAGCACAGTGTTCCCAACTGGACTTGGGAATATGAAACGGAGCCCTTGAGGCTGATAGAGTAGATGAACTTGTGTTGGTTTGGATTTCATTACACTTAATAACTATGATAAATGCCAGTCATGGATTCTTGCAAATTCGATCCTGGGAAACTTTCCATAAAGATGTGACGCAGGTAAAACAAATTTGTTTTAAGTATCTGATCTACGATGAGCAATTTGTCCTATTCCAGAGGGATGAAACAATAATTTCAAACACATGTTTGGGTAACCGGACAGTAAAGACAATACGAAGATTGCCATGATACTTTGCCTAAGAAAACAAGTGCAGTGTGGTCTCCCGTTCCTATAATCCCAGTACTTGGGAGACTGAGACAGGAGGATCGCAGGTCCATGGCCAGTCTCATCAATTGAGTAAGGCCCTCTGCAAATTAGTGAGACCCTGTTTCAAAATAAAAAGTGAAAAAAAAACCCAACAACTAATAACCCCCCCCCAAAAAAAACCCAAAAAACTAAGGCTGGGGTGTAGCTCAGAGGTAGAAACAAACAACAGAAACACCCACTATTCATGTTTAACCTCACCAGCAAGATTCTACTCAGATGGTAAAATGGTCCTGTTCAGTGAGAAGCATCCACTAGTTCTCAAGAGTGCCTTCTCCTGTCACCCTAGACAGACTTACCCTCTGCCAAGCTGAGCCGTAGCAGTGCTCCGTGCCCCGCTCTCAGAGGGCCAGAGGGACCCAGTGAAGCCTAGACAGGCCCTGTTCTCCAGTCACTTCTTTCCTCCTACCTCTCATCACACAGAGTTGTGAACCTAGCCCTTACCCATCAGGGCAAGGGGCAGGATCACGTTAGGGATAAAAACTGAACTGACTGCCTGCTGGGTGTGCTTGCTTACCAGACTTTTTGTCGGTTGCACACCCTTCTGCAGAAATAAATTGCCTTGCCAAGTTACTTTACATGTCATGAGTTTTTGTTTGTAGCTTCCCTAGAATCTGTTTCTAACACAAGGGACTTTTAAAGTCTTCCAAACCTTTCTCTCCACCCCCCCCTCTAAAATAAGTGCCACACTTTCGCCACTTTATTCACTTGTTTAAGATAATACCTGGCTATTCTGACAGACAGACGTGGACAGGTGAAAAGTTTATGTCCCATCAGCTTTTGTTATGTTCAAATTTTACCAGATCTATTTTTTTTTCAAAAGAATATAGAATTTTAGATTCTTTTATATTAGATTTTTAAAAATTTTTTAAAACACTGCCAACATTGTGCTGGTGGTTCTACCTGGAGTGATTAAGCAAGAAATAGAAATGAAAGGCAGCTAAATTGGAAAGAAGTAACATATTTTCATTTGGAAATGACACAATCTTTTATATAGAAAATCCTGAGAAATTTCATTTGGAAATGACACAATCTCATATATAGAAAATCCTGAGAAATTTTAAGAAGTAAAATTAGCCAGCGAGCCGGGCGTGGTAATCCCAGCATTTGGGAGGCTGAGACTGGAGGATCCGGGTTCTTGGCCAGCCTCAGCTGCTTAGTGAGGCCCTCAGCAACTTAGTGAGACTCTGTTTCCAAATAAAGAATAAAAAATAGGGCTTGGGCTGTAGCTCGGAGGTGGAATGCCCCCAGGTTCCATCCCCAGTACCACAAAAAAAAAAAAAAAAAAAAAAAATAACCAGCAAAGTTTCAGAATGGTAGATCAATAAATACCAGTCAATTGTACTTATATATACTTGTAGCGGACAATTTGAAGATAACATTAGGAAAACAGTTCTATTTATAACAACATTAAGAAGAAGAACGTTTTCTGAAATAAATTTAACAAAAAGGAGTACAAGACCTATACACTGCAAAATAAGATGCACATAAAAGAAATTAAAGAAGACCTAACAACTTACTGAGACTCTCAACAACCTAGCAAGGCCCTGTTTCAAAATAAAAAAAATACAAAGGGCTGGGAGTATAGCTTGGAGGTAGTATCCCCTAGATTCTGGGAAATACAACACACACACACACACACACACACACACACACACACAGAAATTAAAGAGGACCTCAATAATGGCAATATATTGAATACTACTGTTCTAAAAGACTTAATGCTTTTTTTTTTTTTAAATGTTGTACTGGGGATTGAACCCAGGGGTTTTCTACCCCTGAGCTACATCTCCAGGCCTTTTTATTTTTTATTTTGAAAAGGGTGTCACTGAGTATTGGAGGGTCTCACTAAATTGCTGAGGCTGGCCTCAACCCTGTGATCCTCCTGTCTCAGCCTCCCAAGCACTATGATTACAGGTCTGCATCATCACTCCAGTTGACTTAATGCTTTTAATATGATAGTATTCCACAAGTTGATTTACAAGGTCAACACAGTCATTTATCAGAATTCCATCTGACTTGCTTGTAAAGTTGATAAGCTAATCCTTAAGTTCCTATGCAAATGTTAGAGACCCAGTAAAGGTCAAACAATCTTGAACAAAATTAATTGAGTTTAAGAATTCATACTTGTTACTTCAAAATGTACTATAAACTGACAGTATTCAAGACTGTGTGGTACTGGCATAAGGATAGATATATAAATTGGTGGAATAGAATTGAGTATAAAATTATATCTACACATTTGGTCAATTAATTACTTGACAAAGGTGCCAGGACAATTCAATAGGGAAAAGAATAATCTTTCAACAAATGGTGCTTGGATAATTGAGTATTTTCATGGAAAAGAAAGATATTAGACTCCTATCACATACACAGCATACACATAAATGTTTTCTTCCAAGTTAAAACTTTCAAAATTCTTGGAAGAAAATATGAGTAAATCTTTGGGTCCATGGGTTAGGCAATACTTTTTTAGGTGTGACACTAGAAGTGTAAGTGACAAAGGAAACAAACTAGATGCATTGGGCTTCATTAAAAAAAAATCCTATTGCAAACAATACCATCAGTATAGTGAGAGAAAAATCCACAGAATGGGAGAATATACTTAAAAATCATGTAGCTGACAATGGGCTTGTATAAGAATATATAGAGAACTGTGGCAACTCAATATTAAAAGATAATTCAATTAAAATTGGACAAAAGATCTGAATAGCCCTATCCCCAAAGAAGATATATGAACAGCGAATAAGCATAAAAAACTTAATGTTATTAACCACTAGGAAAATGAAAATCAAAACTACAATGAGATACCAGTTTACACCCACCTGGATGGCTAGATTGAAAAAACAACTCAATAACAAATGTTGGACAAGGATTCAGAGAAATTGTAACCCTCATACACTACTGATGGAAATGTAGTATGATATAACCACTTTGTAAAACAGTGTAGCACTTTCTAATAGGGTTAAGTGTTACCTTATGACCTAGCTGTTCTACTAATGGGTATATACCCCAGAGAATGAAAACATATGTCTACACAAGCATTTGTACACAGATGCTCATAGCAGCATTATTTATAAGGGCCTGAAGGTGGAGACAATTTGCCCATTAACTGATAAATGGATAAGTAAAATATGATCCATCCACTAGTGAAATACTGGTTTGTAATCCCAAGGCATGAAGTACTGATATATGACACATATGACACAGCATGAGTGGACCTTGAACACATGATGTTAAGTGACAAAAGCCAATAACAGATGAATTCAAGTGGTATCATTCCATTATATGAAATGGTCAAAACTGTCAAATATATGAAGGTAGAAGAACATAAATCACTTGGTTGTATAGGGCTGTGGGAGAGTGATAGAGAATATCTATTCATAGATATGGGTTTTTTTTTTTTTTTTGGAGGTGATGAGATTTTTCTAAAATAAGATTGTACAATTCTGGGAATACAGCTTGCTGTGATTTGGATTAAGTATTCCCCAAAGGGCCACATGTTAAAGGCTTGTTCCCCAGGCTGGTGCTACTGGGAGGTGTTGGAACCTTAACAGGTAGGGCCTTGAGGGAGGTTGTTTGTTCATTATGGATATGCCTTTGAAGGGAATGGGAGGACCCGAGTCTCCTCATTTTATCTCTTTTCTCCTTGATTCATGAAATGAGCAGAGGTGCCCCACCAGGCACTCCCCCATTGCCATCCAGAATGCCAACTAGATGCTCAAAGTGGTGGGTCAAACTGATCTTGGTCTGGAACTTCCAAAACTGCTTGTTATGGTAAGTCTTTTTTCTTTATAAGTTAATTATCTCAGGTGTTTCATTATAGTGGGGGAAAGCTGATTGATACATACTTAAAAACCAACTCTATGGGAAATACACACAGAATCACACACACACACACACACATACACACACACACACACACACGAACTCATTGTTCCAACCAAACCAAATATATTTGCAGACTGAATTTGTCATGAAGATTGCTGATTTGTGACTGGTTGAATATGGAAAGACAAAACATTCTCGCTATTAAATCACTTTTAGATTAATAGGAGAGATAAGAAAATGTACATAAATGATTATAACAAAAGAGAGGATTTTGAAAGTAGGAAAGCTATGGCTGTATGATCACAAGGAAAGTGTTATGAAGATGATGGTCATGCAGAATTATTCCGTTTTAAGGCAAAAAAGAGAAACCACGTGTGGTGGTGCACACCTACAATCCCAATACTTGGGAGGCTGAGACAGGAGGATGACAAATTTGAAGCCAGTCTCAGCAACTTAGTGAGGCCCCTATCAATTTAGTGAAACCCTGTATCCAAATACAAAAGAATAAAATAGGGCTGGGGCATTTAGCTTAGAGGTAGAACTCCCCTGGGTTCAATTCTCGGTACCACCAAAAAAAAAAAGAAAAGAAAAGAAAAAATTTATACCTACATAGAGCACTCCAAAGACCCAAAGATATTTAGTGGAATTATATTTATATAATGTACCCTAAAAGTGTGATCTTTATTTATTTTTGCCAAATGCTGAATGATGGAGTAATAAAGTCAATATTTTCTCAAAGCTAAAGACAAATCTAAATATTACCAAAATAGAGTGAAATTGCAAAATGAAAGGATAGATCTGAAGTTTTATTTAAAACTTTTAATACTATGATTATTAAAATTTGGGGCAACAAAATTTTCAAATTTTGACATTGTGGACCCAGAATAATAGTTTACCTAACCTCTCAGTTTCTGGTTGGCTCTTGTCGTTCTGACCACATGACTGAGATATCTAAGGGCATGTTTGCCTGCACCTGGCATATTTAGCAATATCTTCTAGGCACCACTCCTGGGGTCTGAAACAGAATGCTGCAAATCTCGCCTCAGTCTTCAAGGAGAATGAGATACTTTGGGTAAATTAGGGCTCATAAACCTTGTGTTACTAATTTTTATATGTTTGCAATACTGGGGATTGGAGCCCAGGGGTGCTCTACCACCGAGCTACATCCTTACTCCTCCTTTTTATATTTTATTTTGAGACAAGATCCTGCCAAGATACCCAGCCTGGCTTTGGAACCCTTACCACAGCTGCTAGAATCTCTGGGATGACAAGCATTAGCCACTGTTAATGGCTCACTCCTTAAATAATTAACATGCCTGTGTAAAGAGCTGAGCAGTGTCACAAAATTTAAGATCATAATAAAGACAGATACAAAATAAAAACAGAAATGCCAAGCTTTATCTTTCAGTCACCGATAGAGCATCTTTAGGATACTGTGGGCACAGGCCTGTAATCCCAGTGACCTGGGAGGCTGAGGCAGAAGTTTCACAAGTCTGAGGCCAGCCTGGGCAACCCAGCAAGTCCGTGTCTCAAAAGGAAAACAAAAACAGAGCTGGTGCTGCAGCCCAGTGGAAGAACTTCCCCAGTTCCATCCCCAGTAACACACACGCGTGCACGCATGCATACACACACACACACACACACACACACACACACACACTGCTTGTAGCAAAGGCAGCTTCTCTAAGTCTCTGTTATAGCTTCTTATTACAAAGGACCTGATGAGGTAGAATAGGAGAAATAAAAAATTTAGGTAGAAAGAAGACGGATTGGGAAGGAAAGAAAAAATACAGTTTTAAAATCTGGAAAGTTCATAATCTCTAACTCCATCCTATAGGGTGTGTCAGGTTTTAGACAGAAGCCTCACTAAGCCTACACCCTTAATCTCAAAGGCCTCTCTCCTCACCTGAGATTCCAGAGATGCTTAGCAAACTTAGGATCAATGAGAAGCACAAAGATCAGACCTCAGCTATTCACCACCCACCTTTGCTAAGAAATCTGAGGACGAGGAGGTGCAGACCTTCACTGTGCCTACTCCCTCTTGGGTGTTCTATAAAAGAACTGCAAAGGCTGCAAAGACTTTCTTGCCCAGATGATCTCCCCTCTTGAGATGGATTGCCTTCTCCTTCAAGTCCCTCATTTTCCTAAGTAAAACTGCCTTTGTCCCTGACTGGCGCATGTTGAAATTCTTTTCACCACGGAGGTCAAGAACCCACAAAGGTTATTGTGCTGATCTACAATAGACCTCAATAAGGCTGACGTGGTGGCGCACACTTGTAATCCCAGCATTTGGGAGGCTGAGACCGGAGGATCCAGGTTTGCGGCCAGTCTCAGCTACCTAGTGAGGCACTCCACAATTTAGTGAGACTATCTCAAAATAAAGAATAAAAAATAGGGCTGGGGGTGTAGCTTGGAGGTAGAATGCCCCTGGGTTCAATCCCCAGTACCACACACACACACACACAAATAGACCTCAATATATTTGGGTCTGTTAATGAAAACAAAATGACTTGTAGCCAGGCATGGTGTGCATGCTTATAATTTCAGTACTTGGGTGGTTGAGATAGGAGGGTCACAGTATCAAGAGTAGTCTCTGCAACTTAGTGAGACCATTTTAAAATAAGAAAAATAAAAAGGCTTAGGTTGTGTGGCTTGTAAGTAGAATGTCCCTGAGTTCAATATTCAGTATTACTACTACTGTTACTACTACTAATATAAAAAATTTTAATACTTTGAATGTAAATAATGACTATAAAAGTCTTCACAAATTTTGACTAGTAAGGCAAATAACCAATTAAATGATTGTAGTTCTGAATTATATGTTATATTAAGAAAAATAGAAATTAAAAAGGCTGGGAGTATGGCTCAATACTGGAAAAGAAAGTGGGTTACTGTGTCATTGTGTCCTGGGATAACAAGGTCCCACTCGTGGGTCCTTGGCACTCGTGATAAAAAGAATTTTAACACGTGCCATTTAGGAACAAAAAGTAGGAATTTATTTAGGAAAATAAGAAAATGGGGGATAAAAACAGGTGAGTGGACATTTTCCTGGCTAGAGGCGAGCACGAGGGCAAGAGAGCGAGGCATGGTAAAACTCCCTCTTTTATACGCTTTTAAGAGGGGTGGGCACAGAAGAAGTCTGGACCTCTTCCTTCTTCAGGTATAGGTGGGCGATAGGTGGGCCGTTCCAAGTTGGGCCCTCCTCTTCCTCAGGTTTCAAGATGGGTCTGCCCTTGGCTGTAAGTTTCCGGTGTCCTTGGTCCTGGCTCTTAGGTGGGGGGCAGGGCCTAAGGAACTTCCAAAGGTGGAGTAGAGGCTGCAGAGCTTCAGTTCCAGGTTTTTATATTAAAGTGATATTTTTACTTTTCCTTCCCATTTGTCTCCTTCCTGTCTACTTATTTCTTCTATCCTACATCAATTGAACTATATCTCATCCCTTTTTAAAATTTTTAAAAAAATTTTAAGACAGAGTCTTCCTAAGTTGCCAACGCTGGTCTTCAACTTGCGACCCTTTTGCTTTAGCCTCTGGAGTTGCTGGAATATACCTATATTCTTTTTTTTTTTTTTTTTTTGCAGTACTGGGGATTGAACCCAGGGGCATTCTACCTCTGAGCTATACCCCCAGTCCTATTTTTAATTCTTTTTTTTTTTTGCAGTACCGGGGATTGAACTTAGGGGCATTCTACCTCCGAGCTATACCCCCAGCCCTATTTTTTATTCTTTATTTTGAAACAGGGTCTCACTAAGTTGCAGAGGGCCTCACTAGGTAGCTGAGGCTATCCACAAACCTGGATCCTCTAGTCTCAGGCTCCCAAATGTTGGGATTACAAGCATGCGCCGCCACACCGGGCTCTATTTTTTATTCTTTATTTTGAAATAGGGTCTCACTAAGTTGTGGAGGGCCTCACTAGGTAGCTGAGGCTGGCCTTGAACCCGCATCCCTGTTGTGGGATAACCCGGTCCCACACGTGGGTCCTTGGCTTCCGTGAAAAAAAGAATTTTAACACGTGCCATTTAGGAACAAAAAGTAGGAATTTATTTAGGAAAAATAAGGAAAGGGGGAGAAAAACGGGTGAGCAGGCATCTTCCTGGCCAGACGCGTTTCCCAGTTCCAAAGAGGCCGAGGCGTGGTATAAGTCCGTCTTTTATAGGCTTTCGAGAGGTGGGCACAGAAGAAATCTGGACCTCCTCCTTCTTCCAGGTATTGGTGGGCGACAGGTAGGCGGTCCAAAGTGGGCCCTCCTCTTCCTCAAGTTAAGATGGGTGTTTCAAGATGGGTCTGACCTTTGCCCTGAGTGTCCCATGGGGGCTGGGATTCAGGGGATTAAAAAGGTGTGACTTAGACTTAGACTTTTCTAAGATTGAGCACACCCTATAGGGTGGGGTCAGCTAGAACTCTTCAGATTTTAAAACTATCTTTCCCTTCCCCCCCAATGTCTCCTTTCTGCCTAAATTTTATTCCTTCTGTCCTACATCACTCCGGTCCCAGCCTCCCAAATGCGGGATTACAAGCGTGCGCCACCATGCCTGGCTCTATACCTATATTCTTAATTATGTTTAGTTTGAAAATTATTTTTTTATGAAAGTTGATAAGTATAATTTTTTATTTTTTTCATCATGAAATGTCAGTGTGGAAAAATTGACATTCTGATTTTAATTTATCCTCATAAACTAGACAAATTAGGAGAAATTTAAAGGTTTATGGCTTTGATGATAAAATGAGGGAACTGATCATTAAATGCATTTTATTTATTTATTTATTTATTTATTTATTTATTTATTTATTTATTTATTTATTTTTTGTGGTACTGGGGATTGAACCCAGGGGCATTTTATCTCTAAGCTACATTCCTAACCCTATTTTATTTTATATTTTGAAACAATGTCATACTAAGTGTCTGAGGCTAGTGGTAAGCCTGTGATCCTCCTGTCTCAGCCTCCCAAGTACTAGGATTACAGGTATGCGTCACATCTGACTAAATGTAGTTTTTACTTATTTATTTATTTTTTTGGTACTGGGGATTGAACCCAGGGGCATTCTACCTCCAAGTTACACTCCTAGACCTATTTTTTTATTCCTTATTTTTGAAACAGAGTCTCACTAAGTTGTGGAGAGCCTCACTAAGTAGCTAAGGCTGGCCATGAAAGGGTTCCCTAGGCCTCAGCCTCTCAAGTACTGGAATTACAAGCATGTGCTGCCACGCCTGGCTAAATGTAGTTCTTAAAGATTATTTTCTTTCATATTTTAATTGCTAATATAATAAGCAATTTGACTGTAATTAAGGTGATGTATAGGGATGGATTGTTTATTAACTTGGCAACAATACACTTTCCCTAAGGCCAAAAAGCATGCTTTTCAGAATTCCCTTTTCCCCAGAGGCACTGGAGAGAGTTCCCCATTTAGAGTCATTTGCATGACATTTGCAAGAGGGAAGTGCAGGGGTAGCTCTGCGTGGCCTTGGGGGTGGCTGACAAGAGGAACACTCCTTTCCTGGTCCTGTCTGAAGTGGTTTTTCAACCTTCCTGCAGGCTGTACTTGTCCACTCTTCAATGCTTGAGGCTGAAGTCATTAGATAAGTGTTTGATCTCTTGTGTTCATCTTCTCAGACCTTCACTTCTTGACTTTACTGTGGACAGTGCACGCTCTATTTCTACACAATAGTCTTTGTTTTCTTCTGGTGACTCTCATTTTACGGTCTAACTCATCCTGATAAGCTTAGTCCTAATCTCTGTTAATTACTATTTATATTTTATACCCATTTCTTACCTCCAAAATAGTGTGCTTTTCCTAAAGTTATCTAATAACATACTCTCTCCTAATCCTAATTTAACTGCCAAAATATCTTTTTATTTAACTACTGGAAATTTCTCAAGGCTTTTTTTTGGCCCAATTTGTCACTTGTTACTAACACTGATTATTTCTTCAATTAATTCTGAGAACAAAAATAAATTGTACTTCATCTAAGTGACAGAATTTCAACATACTAAATACACAGATTTTTCTGTTCACGTTATGTCTAGAATGCTTTTATCTATATTTGAATGTAAATTTTCAGAGCTTGACAATAAATCAGAATGACACATCTTATTTATATTATATTACTATACTGATTAGATATGTTGGTAACTTATCAAATGCTTGTCATTGATTATGTATAACTCCAGAGATGCTAACATCCTTTAGCACTCTCATGGTTCAAATTCCAAGGCTAAAGTCAACGATAAAATTTTGTCAGAATTCTAGGCAGGGAGCCAGGCGTGGTGGGGCATGCTTGTAATCCCAGCATTTGGGAGGCTGAGGCCGGAGGATCCCGGTTCGAGGCCAGCCTCAGCTACTTAGTGAGACACTCCGCAAGTTAGTGAGACTCTGTTTCAAAATAAAGAATGAAAAATAGGACTAGGGGTGTAGCTCGGAGGTAGAATGCCCCTGAGTTCAATCCCCAGTACGGCAAAAAAAAAAAAAAAAAAAAAAAAAAGGAAAAAAAAAAAAAGAATTCTAGGCAGGGACCAGGCATGGTGGCACATGCCTGTAATCCCAGTACTTGGGAGGCTGAGACAGAAGGATTGCAGGTTCAAAGACAGCCTCAGAAATTTAGCAAGACTTTTGGCAACCTAGAAAGACCCCATCTCAAACAAAAAATAAAAAAGGCTGGGAGTTAGAATGCCCCTGGGTTCAAACCTTAGTACTGCAGACACACACACACACACACACACACACACACACACACACACACACACCACACACACACACACACACACACACACACACACACACACACTAAATGAAAGAAAGGAAAGGAGGGAGAGAAATTTGGGCAGAACATTGATACATCATGAGGGTGTAATGCACAGAGGAGAACTCACAATGTGTTCACTTCCTAACTGTTTGAGAATATTAGTTATGATTTACAAAAAACAGGTGCTATCTCAAAGATATAGAGCATATATCAGCAAGTGTAAAAGTGTAAGAAAAAGAGCCTGGCTTCTTTAATCCTTGTCTTATTTAGAGAAGGCTTGTTTTAGTTTCTTTCTGAAGTTCATTCAAAGGAATTGGTTGGAAACTTCTATAATTGGCTTAGTGTTTTGTACTAATTAGAGCACTAAGGAAGTACTAGCCATTTCATGTAACAAAAATAGGTGTATTTGAAAAAATAGTCCTCATAGTTTCAAGGACACACAATGTTAAGTGGGAAGTTAGTTTGTCTTAGTTAAATACATTTTCATTTATAAGATGCCTGAAATTTTTTGTTCTCACTTCATTTTCTGAATCATCTCTGTGTAACTCTCCTATACATATCTAGGGAAATATATTATAATCTTTTGACAATATGAATATTGTCTAGGATATTCATCACATTGTTGCGAAACTTGAGAGATAAAAGTCACCTATGTTCAAAGCATATAATCATGCATGTAGTACTATATCATAATTGTAAAGTTTTTTTTCCCCACATTTAAGGAGGAAAATCTGTCAATCTAAGGATTTTCAGGATATATAGAATATAAAAAGAATACCATTCTTTTGACTTTGGTCTACTGCAAATGGTCCTAAGTGGTGACAAGTGACATGCTCACTAATAAACTTATAAACAGAAAGCCAACCCAATTATTAATGGAAATGTTCAAGTCCAGGCATTCTGGGGCCAATAGGGCTCTGTTGCCAAGATTGTCTTCCTCAAGTAACTAAGAACTAATAAAAATGTGTACAGACACATTAATCAAAAAGAAAAGTTTAACTGAGTTTATTTTTGAGGTTTATTGTCACTGTTCTTAGTGAATTGATAATCTTAATTGGATGTATTTGGAATTGATCCAAATTCTTCTTTAGGAATTGGATTGTTTTAGTGATTAAACAAAGTAACTGAGGTCACCACCCTATTCAATAAGATATTTTTGGCATGTAATTCATTATAATCTCATTGTAAATCCTTTTGATTTAAAGATTAATGCTGATTTCAATTATGTTATTCTTTTTTTAATTAAAATTAAAGCAAGTAGCAGATCACTGTGGAACTCCTTCCACATGCTGATACTCAGAAGTTTATTCTTTATTCAAAAGCAGTGGGTTTGGCATAACTTAACTGCATTTGTTCTGTTATGTTGTATAGGGATAGAGAAGATGCATAGGCATTATGAGTTTTGCCATAGTTATTTTTATTTATAAGTGTTGATTTGTGTGTGTGTGTGTGTGTGTGTGTGTGTGTGTGTGTGTGTGGTACTGGGGATTGAACCCAGGAGCATTCTACCTCCGAGCTACACCCCCAGTCCTATTTTTTATTCTTTATTTTGAAACAGAGTCTCACTAAGTTGTGGAGGGCCTCACTAAGTAGCTGAGGCTGGCCGTGAACCTGTATCCTCAGGTCTCAGTCTCCCAAATACTGGGATTACAAGTGTGCGCCACCATGCCCAGCTCTATAAGTGCTGATTTTATTGTTTCAACTTTAAAAAAATGTAAGTTCCTCTAGGTTATTCTCCAATCATTTGAATCTTTTGTTTATTTTCTCATTCATACTTCTTAATACACACACATTCACACACACACACACACACACACACACACACACGATTAAAACAACTGTCTTACAAGGATGTTTAATTTTATTATTTTTCAGGCTTACATTAAGTATTATGGTGAGCTTTTACTTGGCATTTTAAGTCAGTCAACTAAAATGAATAATTTGAAAACTTTTTTCATGGAGTTACTATGCTATTTAGCATCTTACAACTCTAATTCAAGAAGTTTTTTTTCCTCCTTAAAAATTGAGTGATAATGTTAGAAATCAGAGTTAAAAATTAGGACATTATGTTAATTTGCTACCTATAGATATTATAGATTTTAATGTTTTATGTATTTACTAGATATAAAAGTCTTATAAATTACACCACTAATTTAACATTTTTATATATAAGGTGAATTTTAAAAGCGATTTATAAGAAAACCATTCATTTATTCTTAAAAATAAAAATGTTGGTAAAATGCAAAAGAGATCTAGTTTTCTGGAGTATATAGTATTATATCATGTTTGTCATTAATTATTTTGAAGTTATTTCAATATTGTGTAGGCAGGAAATTAGCCTGTTGGCCTGTCTCATACAAAGGGATAGAGTTGTGCTGATGATGACATTCAAGGCATTAGTTAAGGGAACATAAGCATCACTTTCCCTCCACCCACTGGAATGGGATGCTTGAATTTCACCAGCACAGGGGAACAAACTCACGTGAATGCCAGAGACACAGGACAGAAAACTCCGGGGTGAAGAAGTACCAGACTATATGTGAGCTTTGGAACCTGTGGCACAAGATTTGAATTTTAGGAAGAGGCAGTGTTAGAATGGAGAGATTTGAGCCCAGGAAGCTTGGGGGGTTTCTGATTGTGACCTTCTCATCCTTAGCCAGTGTTGCCTCTACCCTTGGAGGTCAAAGTCTGAGAATTTTTTTCCTTGCTTCCACACTCAGTAAGAGCTCTACATTATTCTCTTTCTTACAAGAAGACTAGTTGAGCAGAAAGGTACAAATTAAGTTAGTGAAATGTTAAACTATTGTTGAGGTAATAGCACTTTGTTAGGTGATTCATGAAAGTAAATCTTAAATGTGAATGGTTTCTCAAGGAGGAAGATAGAATAATTTCAGGACTATTGCAAACTAGTCAGCTACATAGGCCCTTAGAGATGGTCTCCTAGTGGGGTGATGCTAAGAAGTGTTTTCCCACCTGATGGAGATCTTAGGTCTGGCACACCTCCGCTCTAACTTCTTTGTCTACCTTGGGTTCCTTTTGGATAACACAATTTATACAAATATTATGTGAAAGAAATCCACATTCCTAACACTATGAGAGCTCCAAAATAGTCTGAATGGGATTTGAAATTCCTACATTTCCTCTACCTTGTCTATTCCATTTGATGTACACAAAGAAATTTTCCGAACTTGTGCCTCAGGTAGGAATTAGATCTCAAACCTACTTTAATATTAAGAGCTTAGAGTTAACTTTATAATGTATTCTCCCAATTTCAAATCTTTGGTTTCAATAGCATTTCAAAAATAGATCCAAAATAAGTTTTAAATATATGGAAATATTATAATATTTAATATATTTTGTTCTTCTAAAAAGTAATCAGATTGTGTCTCTAAAAGTCAAAAGAAACAACTTTTCATCTCTTTGGAGATTAAAAGAAATGTTTACTATACCCATTTTAATTGAGTTAAATCTATAGTTGCTGATATCTAGGCAATTTCCCGAAATCATAAATAGGATAGTAAAACTACTAGCTTGACATACTGTTTTTAAAATTGTCTACTTATAGAATGCTTTGTCTTCTTCATTATACACGAAGATTACCAAAATGTTCACAAGATTCTCAGTTAAATTAGAACTTAATAAGAAAAGGGTGTCATACTCACCATAAAGGTATTTTTTTTGGTTACCAATGTTTTGAAGTTACCTGGGGATAATTGGGGTCCTCAATGTGGCCCAAAGAAATCTGTTTTTCCAATTATCCAGTTAAACTGAAGTCTGGTCCCCTGGTGAACACTGAATGGCTTGTTTCCATATAGCCATATGACAGTTGAAACCAACCAGAGAATATCACTAATCTTTCTCAGATAGGATGCTTCCTTTTTCACAAAGACAGGGTAATTTCTGCTAATAGTGCTTATATCAGACATTGCTTAACGCACCACAGGGTTTTCTATGGTATGGTACTATTCTTGTTTAGTCAAGCATTTGACTGATAATCAATTTGACTGATAATCAAGCAGTGAGGTAAGGTGTAAGTGGGATCATGGACCCTAGCCTTAGGTAAAATTAACCTATATAAACCGTTGAGTTGAGACATTAAATCTACATTTACTTATGTCTAAACAGACCAAATAATGCTAAGTGCCTATATGAATGTGTCACTATGAATCTCACTATTGTGTAGAATTACAAGGTACCAATGGAAAATGTAAAAAATAAAAAAAATACTTGTGTCTAAATTTACTTTTTGTAAACACATCACATCATTTTGATTTTTGATTATGATTTTCTATTTTTAGTTTCCGAGTTCAGTTAATTCTAGGGCTAAAACAGGATTTATCAAGTTTTTTTTTTTTTTTATCCTTAGGTTTTTGAAAATTATTCTTATGGAATGATTAGGGAAGGAAATGATTAATCTCATCATTCCATCCCTACTCACATACTTAAAAAATGTAAAATATTACCATAAGCCTTGGTACCATGGTTTGGAAATATGATAGTGAATAATTACCTGCTCACAAGATGCTTATAGTCTATATTTAGGGAATATTGGAGCAGCAGACATGATTTGATTGCCTTACTTTCATCCAGCAATCTGTCTGTCTTTCTCCCTCTCCCTCTTTTTCTTTTTTCTTTCTTTTTTTTGATACTGGGGTTGAAACCCAGGGATATTCTACCTTTGAGCTATACCCCCAGTCCTATTTTACTTTTTATTTTGAGATAGGCTCTCACTAAGTTGCTGGGGCTATCCTTGAACCTGCAATCCCCTGTCTTAGCCTCCCAAGTACTGGAATTATATGCATGTGCCACCACACCTGGCTTATTCTTATTCTTAGTATTGGGCTTGATTTTGTGTTTATGTCTGAGGTGATTCAATCAGAATAAATCTATGGACTTTCCTTGGAATTCAATTAATGTTTCTTTCTCCCTCGTTATAATCTATGACAGACTCACATGGTAGAAAATGGATGGAACACAGGTGACGTCTAACCAATAAATGGACCAGATCTCTTAGGGTATTTGATTATAATATATGTTTATGAGGTCCCCCAATAAGATGCACATCAAACATTTTGGAATTTTATTTACTTTTTAAGACATGAAGAGATGGAATTTGCCTTGTTTTGGGGATTTGATTAAAAAATAACCACAAATTTAAAAAGAATATAAAATTTCTGTATTTATTTATATTAGTAAAATTAGTTATTTTAATAAGTAATTAGGGAAATCTTGTCATGTAAAAATCAATGATTAAAGCAGGACAGGAAGTCATAACTTTAAGAACTACCAGAAAGATGTAATAAGAACAAAAATTCCATTTGATCCAATTGAGAGGTTTAACTATCTGGGAACCAAGCCAGAAACAGAAGAAGCAAAGGACCCAAGAGGTATGGAATAGGTAGTTGAGTTGGAAAGTGAGAATTATAAGAACACAGAGTTATTTAAAATTAAAAAGCTGTTCACTGATTTTTTTCTTTTAAGAATAGTTCCCCCAATCCTATTATTTTTATTATGACTACTACTTTTCAGAGCTAGAGTGACAACTTTATTCACCAAATTGGCTCTGTTGCTAGAACATAGGACTCAGAATGTAATACTCTTCCTTCAGGTGAAAAGTGATGCTACTTCCCACATGTTTGGGAAGCCCTCCTCTAGGGGTAGGACACAGCTGGGAGCAGCGCTAGTCACTCACCCTGAGGGGCTGTGCATGGAGAGCAGGATTTTAGTAGTTTATAGCATCTAACAAGACACTTAGATTGTATCTGTATTAGATGTTATATGAGATTACATTCACCTGTGGAATGGATCATGCTAGAGAAGTTTATCTGTTATCGGGCGCCCCAGGCTGAACCCTCAGCCATGAGGCCCCAATAAAAGACGCTGGCTAAATATTACTGGTTCGAACCTCTTTTATTATATCTCTCTCTCTCTTTCTGGGATCAAGAGCGTTGCACAAACGATAACAAACACAGTACAGAGGTCGTCTTTCCAAATAGTGCTTTTCCTACAGACTTCCAATAACCCCTCTCTCTAGCAACCCGACTTCCACTAGCAACCCACAATCTTTCTTCCCAGGACTTCCCCAGCAACCTGGCCAACCTCTTCCCAACCGCTTCTTCTTCCCAACCAATTCCTCCCAGAACTTCTCCCAGCAACCCAGCCCAGCAACTTCCCAACCAGCCTTTCCCCAGCAGCTCTTTCAGCCGCGCTCTTTCTATGCGAGAGGTGGAGGCTTTTATAGCTGCACCGGGCCTAAGCCACGAGGCGTCTCATACAGCTCTCACCTGGCCCGGCCACGAGTCGAGTCGGGCGTGCTGGTGCATGCGCTCTGGCGTGGCACAGCCCTAGGATGTTATTCACCTGCAGCTGCTTCTGGCACTCTGCCAGGCGCCATCTAGAGGCGAGGTCTAGCCCGCGGAACTAGGCCCCCGACAATCTGTAGACAGAAATGAATGCTAATAATAATCAGACAGACCTATAAATCCAGACTCTATGTTTTTGGTATTTTGGCAGAGTTAAAATTATGCTGGAAAAGATTCACAAACTATTTTGGTAAAGGTCTAGGTCTTTGTTTTTTAAAAAAGAAATATGTCCATATATCTATTTTGTCCTGGACCAATAGTGTTATAAAATATGATGCTAGAATTACTAGAAAATTTAAATTCAAAGCCTCATTTTTTAAAAATCAGATTCAACACACATAAAATACCTTATCATATCTATCATCATCTAGATGTCAGCACTAATTGCAGACTGGCACATTTTGGGGAGAACTTTAGTAGTGTTCATTTTGACAAACCTAAGTATAAATTAAATGTTTTTATTAACAAGATGAAATGGTCCCAAGAGGTGACACTACCCTGAGAAAGTCTCAAAGAAAGTCTTCTTTCACATCTTAGTTCTGTAGCCATTCCCCTTGCTAAGAGAACTGGAATTCTACATGGAGAAAAGAATATTAAGTCAAGAATTTTGGGGAGGCAAAGGCCAAGAGAAGATTTCTTTGTCAAATTCTCTTTTGTGGTACTAGGCAGATAACTACTGGGTCACTGGGCTTTCTGCCTCTGAGCTATATCCCCAGCCCTACTTTATTTTCTTATTTTGAAATAGTCTCACTAAATTGCAGAGGGCCTCATAAAGTTGCGGAGGATGCCCTTGAACATGTGATTTTCCTATCTCAGCCTTCCAAGTACTGGGACTACAGGCATGCTCCACCAAACTTGGCTTCTAATTCTTTTAATATAATCAAGAGGAGTTGATAGCTTCACTTTTTAACCTTTGAAATATATATATTTAATTGGTGCATTGTAATCACACATCTTTATTCAGTTCAGGGTGAATATTGAACCCTCTCCCATTTTCCACCCCACTCCTTCTTCATCCTCATTTTCTCATGCTCAGCACAGTGATTGTCTTTGATAAGTTTGTGTATGAACATCATATCCATTGATGTGTTTCCCTCTTCACGTCTTCCTTCCCCCTCTCCCGTCTCCCTAAGTTAGGTCCTCTCCTTCACTCCACTGTTTTTCCTCCTTGTCTGGAGTCCCTCCTGTGTCCCAATTTCTCCCTAGTTTTTGCATATAAGGGAGAACATCTGACCTTTTATTTTTTGTGACTGGCTAGTCTCAGTATAATATTCTCTAATTCCATCCATTTCCCTACAAACAACTTAATTTTGTTCTTTTTTATGGCTGAGTAGAATTCCACTGTGTATATATCCAATAATTTTGTAATCTATAATTTAAAGAAAGAAACATTACTACATAAGTTGGCTGCAAAGTGACATAAAACCTAAATATTACTTGAGGCTATCTTGAAAAGAAAATGCAAGGGGCTTGGATGTGCTCCCCAGGGATCCTGTGTTGGACACTTGGTGGCTGGTATGGTGGTATTAAGAGGAGATGGAATCTTTAAGAGGTAGAATCTAGTGGTGTCACATGGATGCTGCTCTCAGAAGGGATCAAAGACGGCATCATGGCATGAATTAGTCTTAGGAAAGTGAGTTGTTATAAAAAAGCAAGCCTGACTCTGAATCCCTCTTTCTTATCTCACCATGTGACATCTCCTTCTTGCATGCACTCTGGACATGGTAACACCCACCATTTGGTCTCTGGTAAGGAAGGGCAGATAAAACTCTTTCCTTACCAGAGACCAAATGGATGGGGTCCAAACAGACCCTGGACTTTCAACCTCCCAAAATGTGTGGTAAATTAACCTCTTCTCCACAAGTACTCAGCTTTTGTTACAGCAACAGGAAATGGATCAATAAGTTAGCAAAACTTTTTCTTTTTTTTAACCAATATGCATATTTAAAATTTTTTTGGCTCATAAAACAGTTAGGTTGATTATTTTAGATCATGAAAGGATAAAGCAGTTACCCTTGATCTCTGGCCACAAATTTCCCTATAATAGTGGATTGAGAATAAAAATGGTAATAATTAGTGTTGAGATAGAAGATGTCACAGGGACAAAGTTTTGAGGGGGAAGTCTTCCTGTGCTGAGGAGGTTAGATTTTATCCTTTAGAAAATGGAGAATAAGCAAAATATTATAAACAGGATTGCATGACCTGACTTATTACTTAGGTTTTATTTGTTTTTTAAACAGTCTTGGTCATAGCATAGAGAATGAATTGGGGATGGGATGAGAATGTGTGCAAGTATTAGAACAGGGAAGTTAGGTATCTGGTGTTAACATATGGACAAAAGATAATGTAGACCTGGTGTTAACATATGGACAAAAGATAATATAGACCTAAACTAATACAGGAGAGGAAGGAGAGGAAGGAGAGGAAGGAGAGGAAGGAGAGGAAGGAGAGGAGAGGAGAGGAGAGGAGAGGAGAGGAGAGGAGAAGGGAGGAGAGAGAGAGAGAGAGAGCGAGAGCGAGAGCGAGAGAGAGAGAGAGCGAGAGAGAGAGAGAGAGATAGGAAGAAGAAGAGGAGGAGGTGGAGAGAAGAGGAGAAACAGCTTTGAGCTGCTCCAGTCGTGTCATCAGCACCAGCGAGTGACTGAATAGAGTGTTAGGGAGAGGTGGAACCCAGGGCAATTTTCAACTTTCTCTCAGTCAAATGTGAGTGGGGCAGTGTGTGTAATAGAAATGGGAACACAGGAAAAAGCAAAGGAAGCAGATGGCAAGGGTAGGAATTGACTCAATTTTAGCCACAATGGAGTTGAAATTATTGTGGATGCTGGAGATAATCATGAATAATTGGCAAGTTATGCTTCTTTTGACTTTTAGGGCATGGTAATTAGGAAAATCATAATTACATAAGCAGTTTTTTAGTAAACTTGAGACATTTGCTCTATAAGAACTGCGAAGATTTAAAACAGATTCAAATTTTTAAAAAGTAAATCCTCTATATAAGAATCATGTTTCAAAATCAGAAAGAATTTGGGATCTGGCAGGGATAATACTGATGTCAGACTCAACTGGTATCTAAAATGTACAAAAAGGAAAAAAAACACCCCAAATCTATCAAACCTTAGTTTTATCTGAAATTTCTATATCAGAATTAAATGGAACAGCCATATGATCCAGCTAGACCACTCATGGGTATCTTTCAAAAGGGGCCCAAAGCAGGATATTATAGTAATACATACATTTCTATCTTTATAGCAGCACAATTCACAATAGCCAAATTATGGAACCAACAGAAGAAAAGATTATAAGATTACAGGATATACATACAATAGAATTCTACTTAGACGGGGTCCAAGGGAGAGAGACAGGTGGGGGGGGGGGAGGGAGATTTGATTGATAAAACACTTTAATTGATATGATGTACATATACAAAAAATTTAATGCCAATATCAATACTGGGTATGGATAAGGGAAGAGAGCAGGGTGGGAGCCCAAGGGAAGTTTACCAAGTGCTGTGTGCATGTATGTCTCTATCAGTCTGAAATTTATCATGATGCATGAGTACAATGAAACAATAAAAATGATAAAAACCCCACATGCAATCAGTATTTAGTTGTTAACTATGATGAGTTTTGCCTATTTTAGATTTGTACTCTGTGTTTAAGGAGGAATTTGAAAAGTGAACATTCTTAAACAATTAATAAAACGAGCATAGGAGAGTAGAGAAGAATCACAACTTCTGAAGTTCTAATTCTGTTAAGATGATATAAGGGAAGAATTCTGGACTAAGCCTGTATTGTCACTTACTGGCTCTGAGTGTTTATTTACACCTGGTTTTATTCAATCTCTCACGAAACATGTACTAAACAACTATTACATGTAGGTCCTGAGAAAACCAAGATGAATCAGATACCATGAGTTAAATGAAAAGGTAAAACAGGGCATAGAATTATGATTTATATGATAAATGTGATCAGAACAGTCACATAAATAGCTGTGGGAAAAGTGTCCAGTTCTCCTAGGGACAGGAATGAATTTGGAAAGATTTTCTGCTCTGCACAGAAACAGAAAGGAAACACCAAGAATAATGTTTTGTTCTTCAAAGACAATTAGGAAAAGCATGAAGTAGTTTTATGCTTTTTTAATTGTCATGCATTATAAATAGTTCATTATTGGGTTATGTGATGGTCAATTTTATGTGCCAATTTTATTCGGTCACAGGGTGCCCAGATATTTTGTCAAACTATTCTGGATGTTGTCTGTGAGGGTGTTTTGGATGAGATTATGCTTAAATTAGTTGACTGAATAAAGCAAATTACCCTCCCTGACATGAGTGGATCTCATCCAATCAGTTGAAAACCCGAATAAAACAAAAAGGCTGACCTTACCCCCAGCAAAAGAGAATTCTTGTTGGAGGGCCTTCAAACTGGTGCATCAACACTTTTCTTGCATTTGGATTTGAACTGGTAGGATAGAATCCTGATGTTTGGAACTTAATTTATCATGTTGTCAGCCTGATTTTGTGTTCAGTAGGAATACTTAAATATAGATGGAGAGAACAAGGAGTTATACATTTTTAATCAATATGCACAAATGACTGATTGGGTAATTTCATTTGGATGAACAAAAGTCCACCTACTCTAAGGATTTCAGGTTTGAGGCTAGCCTCAGTAACTTAGCAAGATCCTCAGTAACTTAGAAATACCTTGTGTGAAAATAAAAAGGGTTGGGGTAGAATGCCGTTGTATTCAATCCCCGGTACAAAACCAAACACACAAATAAAAAACCCCCCAAAACATAACCCACCTACTCTAAGACAGAAATTTCTAAAACAAATATTTTTAATCTATTTTCCAAATAACCTAAGAAAATATTTGCAATATTTGTACAAAGATGTTGCTATGTTTTAGATAAGTGTGCCCTTAAGGCTCATGTGTTAAAGACTTGGTCCCCAACCCTTAGTACTATTAGGAGGTTGTGGACCTTTAAGAGGTGGGACCTGGAGGGAGGTCTCAGATCTGCAGAGTGTGCCCTTGAAGGGGATTATTGACACTGGAATCTTTCTCTTTTTCACTTCTTACCATGAGGTGGATGGTTTCATCACGTGTTGTCATCATGATAGGCTGCTTCACAACAGGCCCAAAGTCAGTGGGGCCAACCAATCACAGACTGAAACCTCCAAAACTGCCAGTCAAAATAAACTTTTATGATTATTTGATTATTTCAGCTATTCTGTTATAGGAAAGGAAAGCTGAATAGCACAGATGTTAATCAAAGTAGAGTTAGATTGAAGTTATTCAAATAACTATAAAATAATTGGTTGAGTAAATAATTGTGGTATATCATGTGGCCATTGAAATGATACTGGTTTTCTCTAATTATGACATGAGATGATGCTAACTAAACATATATGCATTTTAAATTGACACATAGTAGATTGTACTAGTTTTCCTGTTTTGAAAGGAACTGCCTTTGTTAAAACACTTAGGGTCAAAAGTGAGAAACTGGAGATAGGCATGGAGGGAACTGAAGAATCAAAAGACCTGTTCCATCTGCTTTGCCTGACAACATGGGGACAGAGGAGAGTGAGGAAGTGGAAAGACAGAGTGTCCAGTGAGATCCCTGGTGAAAGGAATATTTTGCATTCAAGGCAAGTGCAAATTCCCAAGTAGGGGGCTTCTCAAAGGACCATTCTGGAACTTGAATGTGTAATGTTTGATTGAATTGTTGGAGTTGCTGTGAGAAAACCAAATAAAAAATAAACAACAACAATAAAGCAGAACAACAACAACAAGAAGAAAAAAACCCAAAATCCATTTTATCTTTCCAGTAAATCTTTAGTAAAGTGTGTTTTTCTCCAGATGTTTTGTATAAAGTCAATCTTTTGGGGGGGACTCAAAGAAGAGGCTGAATTCTATATCCGATGAAGAACATGTATAAAGATTAGAGTCTGCAGGGCAAGGAGCTCAGGAGAAAAACTAGGAATTTGGAGGTTCATCTGTAGGGTGTGGTTTTGGGTGTTAGCTAAAATTACTGAGATCTGAAGGGGCAAAAAGGCATTGGTCGATACTACCAAGCACAGATATATACATGACCCCAAACCAGACATTTGGTGCAAATTTGAGGCTACACTAAAACAAGCACACACAAAGGTTAAAATATGGTACACCAATATGTAAACAATGTCTCTTTCTGGGAGGTTGGATTCAATTTTCTTCTTTATATTTTTCTATGTGTCTTGAACTTTTTTCACAATGGCATTTCTTGTTTTTCCAGTCAAGATATTTATGTTTGGGGAAAATAAAGAATTTTTCTTTGCTTCCAGAACAAAATTTAATCTTGCAAAGACTGAGCTTTGCTGACTTTTGCAACAATGGAGTAATGTCATGGAGTCATCTTCTGGATTCTTTGTGAATTCTACATATACTTGATATGTTTTAGAAAGGTGTTATGGTTTGGGTAGGAAATATCCCCCAAAGACTCATGTTAAAAGCTTGGTCCCCAGTACAACAATGTTCAGAGGTGGGGATCTTGGGAAGTGATCAGATCATGAGGTCTCTGAACTCAGCAGTGGATGAATCCATTGAAAGCAGAACAGACTACTGGGAGGTGGTGGAAACTGCAGGTGGTGGTACCTGGTTGAAGGATGTAGGCCACTGGGTCACTTCCTGTCTTAGAAGCAAGGGTATTTCTTATCCCCAGTCCCTCTTTCTCTTTCTCTCTCTGCTTTCTGGTGGCCCTGAGCAGAGTGGCTTTCCTCTACCATGCTCTTCTACCATGATGTTCTGCTTCATCTGAAGCCCAAAGCAATGGAGATGGCTGGCCAAGGACAAAAACCTCTGAAACTGCAAGCCAAAGTACAGAGCCAGAATAAATACTTCCAACTGGGCCTGGTGGTGCCCACCTATAACCCCAGTCTAATTTAGGAGGGTGAGACAGGAAGATTAGAGGTTCCAAGCCAGTGTGCAGGAACTTAGTGAGACCCCATTTTCAAAATAAAAACAGAGATGGGTGTAGAATACTGCTGGGTTAAATTTTGAGTAACACACACACACACACACACACACACACACACACACACACACACACCTTTCCTCCTCTAAGTTATTTTTCTTAGGTATTCATCAAAAGCTAACTGACATAAATGGTATGTACACTTTTATCTTTTTTTTTTTCTTTTCTTTTGTTGTTTTGTCTTAGGTGAATTACAGCTTTGGAAGGTTTTACAGTGCAAATTGTATCATGCTCTTTCAAGTAATGCTTTTGGTTATAATGCCTGTCCCCTTTTTCTAGGATGTATCTCTCCTTCCTTATCCTTCGAGAGAAACTTTGAACATTACTTCCTTCTTTAAAAAGCTGTATCCTAGCCGAGCGTGGTGGTGCACGCTTGTAATCCCAGCATTTGGGAGGCTGAGACGGAAAGATCCGAGTTCACGGCCAGCCTCGGCTACTTAGTGAGGCACTCCGCAACTTAGTGAGACCCTGTTTCAAAATAAAGAATAAAAAAATAGAACTGGGGGTGTAGCTTAGAGGTAGAATGCCTCTGAGTTCAATTCCCAGTACCGCAAAAAAAAAAAAAAAAAAAAAAAAAAAAAAAAAAAAAAAAAAAAAAAAAAAAAAAAAAAAAAAAAAAAAAGCTGTATCCAGCTCCAAAAGGACTAAACTGTGTTACCTCTGCCCTGATGGTGTCTTATGCCTTATGTTATCTACCCAAAACTAGGTACTTATGACCTCATTGTGCATTTATTTCTACTCACGGCTTTCTCCACTGGAAAATTGATCCCACAAATTTCCACCCACCATTTGTGGGAAGACCATTGGTATGCCCAAGGTTTCTGTGAACTCTCAAGTTCACTTCTGGCCCCAATTTTGTGTCCATAGGGAATTTCATGAGAGCTCGTCTTGCCCTGTCACGTGTGCTTTTCTGACTTACACAAGACACTGTCATGTCTCTGTATCCCATCTGCTTCATGCAGTGGCTGGCACAGAAGAGTTTTTCAGCTTGTGTTGCCGGCATAACAAGCAATGGAGGCAAATGCTTAGGACCGGGAGTCTGCCCTTTGCTGAGCCAGAGTTATAAGACTGTGCCACAGTGGGGATCCACAAAAAGATCTGGAATAGGATTCTAAATATGAGTCATATAAGCATATGGACAGGAAAATGTTAAGTACTGATATATTACTGATGTTTTAAATAATTCATGCTTATTAAGAATAAAGATATGTGTTATACCATCCCTCTCCAACACTGATATTTGAAAAAGGATGGATAGTTGCTCCTATCTCCCTAGTGTGAAATTTATTTTGCAACACATCCAGGATTGTCCCATCTGTATTAAGTTTAACTTCAAAGATATTTGGGATCTGTTCTGTATCCAGCTCCAAGAGAAAACTACTCTGTCCTTCTATGCTCATCTATTATTATTATGTTTTCTGTAATGCATTATACCATGTGTAACTAATATTTTAGAATTATAGAGAAGCATCTGCTTCTGTTTTAATGTCTTGATAAAAGTGTTGTAAATATTATAGCTGTATAAGATTCCTTTCCTTAAAGGATCTGTTTCATTTCACCTGGAAACTATCTTAATTCTTAAATCCTTCTCCCAGATGCTGTATCTAGTAGATGAAGTACATGCCTTTTAATCAACTTCTTTGCTAATTAGTAATGGAAATGATGCAGCTTTATATTTTCAAGAAGTGAGGTTAAAATTCCAAGATAAACAAAAAGTCAATGATATAACATTTATTTCTGTACCATAAAATTGTAACCTTTTAGAACATAGCATTCACATTCATTTAATTACTCAAGGTTTGGGAAGTCTTACAGTGCAGAAACCTATGGGTAGGGGCAGCAGAGTCCTGCTCACAGGGCAGTGTGACATCATTTGAGCAGCCCTATCTTTGGAGAGCTGCTATCCGTGAGATTGCCTCCTGATGCCCTTTTCAGTTAGTGATAATCACTTTAAACAAGCTTGTGTGGGCAGCTGGAGAGTTGCCCTTTCTCCATTAAGGCATAAGTCCCACTGGGGACAGGAAGCAGTTGAGGATGTAGCAATAATAAACTCAAGTTGGGTTATATTCAGTTTGTCGCTTTTAGGATGGGAATGAGGGGCCAGAGGTTAATTTTTTTTTCTTTTCCTGGAAAACCTTTCAGAATATTAGATATTAGAGCTGAAAGTGGGCCCAGATATCTTCTAGTTCAATCACCTTCATTTTGTGGATAGACAGAATTTTATAAATGTTAAACATGTAACCTCTGGGAAAAATAATGTCATTCTGGTGTTAAGATCTACTTAAGGTTATTACAAACTACCATCTCTCTCTTTGTAGAAAGACCATTGGTATGCTTAAAGTTTTTGCAAACTAACCAGTTCACTTTGGACCCCAGTTTCTTGTTCATACTGAATTAGATAAGGAATTGCTTTGTGATTCCATATGTATGCTCGCAAATTACACTCAACTGATTTTTTTCTTAACTTTTCCATGAAACAGAATTTTTGCCATTTAGTTCAGCCTTATTATTCTTTGTCTTCAAATTCATATTTAACAGAAGAGTCTACCATTGTCTTTGCTTTCCTATTTAGAAAAAAAAGTGTTCTTGTATAAATGAAGTTAGTTCCCTAGAACATGAGATTTAAAATGTATTTATCTACCTACTTATCTAATTTCTTGATGAGAATTAATACAAGACAGTACATAAACATAAACACAAATACAAATTTATTTTAGCATATGTTTAATTTTTAATTTTTAATTTTGTGGAACTGGGGGTTGAACCCAGGGGCATTCTACCTCTGAGCTACATTCCCAGTCCTTTTTATTTTTCTGCTTTGAATCAAGGTCTTGCTAAGTTGCTGAGGCTTGCCTCGAGCCTGCAATCTTCCCGTCTTAGTCTTCCAAGTACTGGGATTATGGGTATGCACACCTGGCTTAATAGATTTCTTTAAGAAACACTTTTGTTACATCCTTATACACATTTCACCTTCTCTGTCTGTGCTTCTTGATCTGGTAAAATCCAAATTCTGGTTAGATCTGACCCTCTGGTCCTGTGTATCTTCCAGTGAGCAGCTGAATGTGAGTGAGGGGAAATTCTGAACCATTTGGAGCCATTTCTTATTATTCTGGACTATGTGTGCCTCTAGAACTACCTGCCAGTCACATACCATACCCCATCATTCACTCTCCCACAAAGGTGCCTATTTCACATCTTTCTTCTCTTCTAAAACCTTTAATGTGTTCTCTGCCTTTGTCCTCTCAGGCTGATGATTCTGTTTCCTGCTCACTTTCTCATCTCTCTGTCACCCAGTGAAGTAACTGTGCATCTGACCATAAACTCTGCCACCCCTCTTGTGCATATGGGTGAACACTCTGTCCCTAAGGCCAGCACTGCCGCCTGTTACTGTTGAATCTCAGGTGCGTAGTACTGCGCTTGATGTATCATGGGCATACAATGATTATAAGTAACTGGCAATGCCACTCTTGTCTTAGGAGATGCAAACTCAAAGCTGTCTACGGAGTAAGAGGCAAGCTTCAGGAGGTGGCTCCTGTGGCCTCTAGTTCATGGCACCCCAGCTTTCAGGCTGCTCATCTGGGCTTAGGCTGGATGTGGCTGCCATATACAAAATTTTCTTTGGTTGTAAGAAAAGTTCCAAGGGCTGCAGTAGGTTATGAGGATAAAACAGGTAACAGGACAGCACCTCTGTTGTCGAATGTTTGAGCTCTAGTCACATGAAGTATAATACTTTATTCAAAATCTAGTTAGGGAGCCGGGCGTGGTGGCGCACGCTTGTAATCCCAGCATTCGGGAGGCTGAGACCGGAGGATCCAGGTTCGAGGCCAGCCTCAGCTATCTAGTGAGGCACTCCGCAACTTAGTGAGACTCGGTTTCAAAATAAAGAATAAAAAATAGGACTGGGGGTATAGCTCGGAGGTAGAATGCCTCTGAGTTCAATCCCCAGTACCGCAAAAAAAAAAAAAAAAAAAAAAAAAAAAAAAAAAAAATCTAGTTAGGTATTGAGATTCTTTGAGTCTACCCCTAATTTTGTTAATTAATTAAAATATAACATTAAACAAATATAGGTATTTTTCCTGTTACTTTCTGATTGCCTTTTCTATAGCTTATTTATTTGATGTGATGAGTAATTTTTTTTTTTTTACGTCTTTATTGCCTGCATCTCAACCTGAATCTCAGCTGCTTCCCACTGAACTTCATCCAATGATGTGTAATTAAGCTGCCCATCTTCCTGTAATTAAAAAGGTTAAAGAATTGATTATAATCATCACTCTCTGGGGAAAAACAGCAGGAATAAAATTATAGGAGATAGTTTTCCATAAACCAACATGTTTAATATATGTTTATTTCAAGCTGATTTTGAAACTTAATAGAATAGACCCTATTACCCATATTTAGACTTTTAGGCAGAACTACAAACTATCTGGTCAGTTATTCTCTTCAATAGTTCGAAAAGAGGGAACTCCTTTTCTCCTTATTTGGCTTTACATTTTATAAATTTATATCTTATAAAATTCTTTTCTATCTCTTACCTGGCTGTTGTCTGCAGAAATTTAAGCTCAAGTCTCATATAATATAACTTCATTTATTTCATGCATCTCATTTCCTTTCTTTCACTTAAGTGATTTAATTTCTCTGACACTTTCCTTTGAGGGCTTTTTCTCACAATTTTCTTTTCCTAGTCACTTTGTTGTAGACACAGGTTATGGTTTAGATATAGAACATCCTCCTAGATCTCACTGAGACAAGGCAGCCATGTTGGAGGTGGGGCTTGGTTGCTGAGGAGCAACTGCATCATTCCAATCTCCATCTCTGTCTTCAAGGAGCCTTTTCCCCTGTCCCTCTGTGTGTCTTCTCTTTTTATAAGGATACAAGTCATTGGATTTTGAGCTTACCTTAATCCAATATGGCCTCATCTTAATTTGACTGATTGCATCTACAAGGCCCTTATTTCCAAATAAGATCACATTCTGAGGTGGGCATAACTTTTGTTGTTGGTGGGAAGTGGCTATTCAACCCTCTGTAAGTGGTGACTAGCACAGGGTTTTGTGGAATGGTGTGGGTCTGTGACTTTTGAGAAAAGGGAATAGTAGGAGATCTTTGGAGTAAGAAAATGAGTTGTACAGCAAATCATGAGTTTGAAATCACATTTTTGCATGGTTTTCAGTGACAAATATGAAAAAGCTTTACAGGTAACACTTGAACAATATAAGCTTGAACTGCATAGGCCCACTTATATGCAATTATTATTATTATTGTTATTTTTTTGGTACTGGGGATGGAACCCTGGGGCATTCTGCCTCTGAGCTCCAGCTCCAGCCCTATTTTTTTTTTAAATTTTTTATTTTGAAACAGGGTCTCACTAAGTTACGGAGGGCCTTGGCCGCTGAGACTGGCCTCGAACCCGGATCCTCCAGTCTCGGCCTCCCAAATGCTGGGATTACAAGTGTGCGCCATCATATCCGGCTATATGCAATTTTTTTTTTTTTTGAGATTTATGACAGTTTTAAAAAACTGGCAGGCCTACTACTAGAAATATCAAAAAAAAAAAAAAAACTAAGAAAAAGTTATGTCATGAATGTGTAAACTATATATAGATAGTTTATCATTGCTACCTAAAATACATGCAAATCTTAAGTTACATTTTTAAAAAACTTATGCACAAACAAGACTATAAATGGCATTTCCAGTCAAAAGAAATGTAAACAAAGGTAAAGATGCAGTATTAAATAATAATTTTAAAAAAGTAACTGCAGTATATACTGTACTACTGTAAAAATTCTGAATCCACTTTCTATTGTTATTTCAGTGAGATCAAATGTTTTTGATGTCTGATTATAACACTGTGCAACACTAATCATCTCGTGAGCATCTTGTATCCACAGTAAATTTCCTATTGCAATAAAAAGTGATTTCAGGGATCCCCAATCACTCTTGTCCCCATCCTGTAACCAGGGCCAGTAGGGCCAAGATCTGAACCCAGTTTCCCCCCACTTTCTGCCCTGCTCAGAACCCTGGACAGGGGAGTAAGGGGCAAAGCCCAGGTGGCCCCACTGAGCAGTGCCTGTTGGCAGGTACCCCAAAATGATAATAGCTGGGAAAGTTTTTGAAATGGTAAAATGCTTCAATGTAATGCACAGATATGTTTCACAAGAATAACAAATAAGTGTATTTGTATACCAGACTTCCATAAAGAGCAATTCCAAGCAGAGTGTGGTGGCGCATGCTTGCAATCCCAATTTAGGAAGCTGAGATAGGAGGATCGTAGGTTCTAGACCATCCTCAGCAACTTAGTGAGACTCTCAGCAACCTAGTGAGACCCTGTTTCAAAACAAAAAAAGGGGCTGGGGGTGTAGCCCAGAGGTAGAATGCCTCTGGGTTCAATCCCCAGTACAAAATACTAAATAATAATGATAACAATAACAACAACAGTAACAATAATAATAATAGTAACAATAATAATAATAGTAACTACTCCAGGAAGCACTTTGGCAGTGTAGGAGACAGAGAGACTAGAGTTTGAGGTTATTGAAGGAAAAAAAGGTGTGGAAGTAGCAACTATTGCTCTGGTGGAGTTTAAGGCAGTGGATGTGCATCAGAATGTGACCATTATAGACGCTATCCACATGATGGGGTCCTCCAAGAAATTACCAGAATTACCAGAATAGTGAGGGGAGGGAGGTGGGGCGGAATTAGAACGTGTTTCTTTGAGACACTCACCAGTGTTATTTGCGACAACACTGAGCTTATGGCAGGCAAAGGCTACCTCCTTACTCCGTGCACATATCCTCTGTGCTTCCACCACTGTGTACCAACCCTGCTATGCAGAGAAATGCTGTAGGGGGCTGATTGCCAGGCGCAGGAGAACAACATAGATTGTTGAATCGCAATATGTTTTGGCCTAATAGGTCGTGATTCCACAGGACTCTTCCTCACCAAATACTGCCCAGAGAAGATGGTAAGGAGAGGATAAGAAAAACTAAGGAGATGAGACCTGAGGTCAGCAACAGCCGCCGCAAGGTGGGTACCAGGGCGACTTCAATTACTCGAGGGAACGCTCTGAAAATACTCAACCACAAGATGGCAAAGAGAAAAAAAGCATTGATCCACCAGCTGAGAATTGGTTCAGTCCTGAAGCTGAGCATGGCAGGGCTGAGTAAATGTCAGCTTAAACGTTTCCCGTTATCCTATCCTCCAACAGGAAGAAATGCATATGAAATCCCAGCAGTAACAAGTTGACAAAAGATTGGAGCTGAAGACCTTGAGGACTTGCTTTTTGCTCAGTGACCAGATAATCAGAGCTATCTGTAGATATCTGATGTACTGAGAAAAAAAAAAGGAAAAAAAATTAAAAAGAACCTATTAGTCATTACTACAAATTTGAAATGTAGTGAAAACATTTAAAATCTTACCTTCTAGAGACAGACTATAGTTTATTTTCTTTCAAATCACAAAATAAAATGTAAACCCAAATTTCAAGTACAAATATTCTAATATAAAAAATTCATTCATTTGATTGTTTTTTCCTTTAACAACCAGTATTTTTAGTTTATTTTTAATCAACACCATTTTTACATTATACACATCTCAGCTTTTACCAGAAATCAAGTTCAGTAATCACTAGAATCTCTTCTAAAACAAAGAATCTTAAAACACTGAAATAAAATTTACATTTTTTTTTTTAACAGAAGTGCTTGATACTGGTTTTGGAGCAGTGTTAAATTGCTTGCAATATGTAAGTAATTCTCTTAATAGACAGTTAGGTTTTTTAAAAAGATAGTTCACATAATTTGATGAGCTCAAGTGATTTTTTTATTTTTAAGATTCTTTGAAAAGATGTAAATATTATTATGAGATGGTTAATATAATCTTCATTTTGAGGAAGTTCTTTGAACTCTGGTTGAGCTATTAGTTGATGATGATCCTATGATTTCCTAAATCCCAAGATAATTTATTGTCTTCTGATGTGTGTAGTGCTTTTTCATAGTTTTAAGACTAAGACAGCTTTTTGCAGATAGTAATTTTTATTTATGAATGGATATTATCTATTATAGAATATCAAGCTTATTATGAATGTTTTCACCCTCTTTCCACTTAAAAATTTCCTTCTGTTACCACAGATATATTTTAAGTAAAATGATTTTATTTATGCCTTCTGTGCTTTTGCAGAAAAGTGACCAATTCACAGTTCGATACCTTAAGTAACATCTATCTCAAGATGACTTATTTCCTAAGTGATTGACTTAGTTTTTAATTTTTTTCCTATTAGGGGATTTGTGTGTGTGTGTATGTGTGTGTGTGTGTGTGTGTGTGTGTGTGTGTGTGTGTGTGGTACTGGGGATTGAGCCCTGGGGAACCCTACCTCCAAGCTATACCCCCAGCCCTATTTTTATTCTTTATTTTGAAACAGGGTCTCACTAAGTTTCGGAGGGCTGAGGCTGGCTGTGAACCTGCAAACCTCCTCTCTCAGCCTCCCAAGTACTGAGATTACAAGTGTGTACCACCACATCTGTCAGGGGATTTGTTTTTATTTCTCTTTTATAGCAACAGGGTCTTGCTACATTGATGAAAGTCTCACTACTTGCTGAGGCTGGTCTCAAACCTATGATCCTCCTGTCTCAACCTTCCAAGTACTGGAATTACAAGCATGCTCCACCATGCTTGGCTATTTTTTATTTTTTGAAACAGAGTCTCACTAAGTTGCAGAGAGCCTCTCTAAATTGCTGAGGCTGGCTAAGAACTTGTGAACCTCCCATCTCAGCATCTGGGGTACTGGAATCACAGGCATGGGCCTCTGTGCCCAGCCCAATATGTGCTTTAAATTATCAAAATCCTGAACGAAAAAAACTAAGATTTTAAGTTGTTTACTTAAACACTTAATTTATTTAAACTAGGGGTGTTGTAAACAAATCATATCGGTGGGTATACAAAATAACTATTCTTTCCCTTTATTCTTGCAGATATTCATAGGAAGTTAAAGAGTGAGCTCAGCATACTGGTGTGCCCTTGGCTATGCAAAGAATATTGGTTTGCTGAGTTGTGTCTAGAGGCTGATGGGAATGACTGTGTAAGATAGAGGAATTTTTTTCCTCTAAAAGAGTGGGCAAACAGGAGCTAATAGGGAACAGGAGAGAGTGAAGAGTGGAAAAGACAACAGAACCACAGAATATGGTGCATGAGGAGCTCTTAAAAATAAAGATCTGGCATTGCATTTTATATTTTTTGACACTTCAAAGTATTAACTTTCACTCTATCCAAGCTTTAACTTGAATCTATAGCACCAAAAGCTGTGTGTGTGTGTGTGTGTGTGTGTGTGTGTGTGTGTATAAATCAAGAGAGGCTGGACGTGATTATTATAATTTAATATCATTTCCCTCATTCTTTTTAATGAATAGAATTAAAATATTTGTCTCACTTTTATTTCTTATTATTTTAAAATAATTACTAATTCTGCAGCATTCTCCAATAGAACACTGTGATTTTACATCATCTTGACGTGACACAAGGGTCATTTTAAGGTCTCCAAGGAATGTCTGCAATGGCAATATTCGAATAGCTGTTCATCAGCTCCTGGCATGGTTGTGTGTGTTAAAGTGCAGAGTGGTGTTAACAGCTCTGAGAGCACATTTGCAAAATACCATAATGATGAGAAAGTATGATCTATTGGCAATTCACAGACCAAGTTTATGTTACCAAGGAGTCACCTACTGATTTATACTGTGCACTGTTATTGCCCTGTGTCACAGAATATAGAAGTCAGGCATCCGTTTGCATATAGTGGCTTTGTAATTATTTGACAGCTTACCAAGCACTTGAAAAGCAAAGAGGATTTCCAGTGATTTTTATGGTATTAGTGGTAATACTAGGTTGCACAAATGGTTCTTTTATTTGATTTTTAAATGTATTAACCAACAATCATGAAAATATCTTGAAGTTGGGGCTTAGTTGTAGTGAGGTCAATGTGTGTCCTTCATAAAATATGGCACAGAGTTCTTCTCAATTGCTACAGAGCAGTGAAGTTGTAATGGGATTACTCTTTCCCATGCAGAATCCCTGGATTTTTACTTCATTTCAAAATGCAAATCTTAAGAGATTACAGTTAAAGACTGTATTATTGACCTAATTTCTCTGATAGTTTAAATTCATTCATGTTTCATTTTGCAGAGTTTTATGCTTGTAATTCTAAGCTCATGCGATGTGCCCTATATTCTAGCTCATGACACCTCAGCTCTGCACAATTCCATTAGATGACCTAGTGGCTGTTTGAATAATTAGAGAGTTAGTTATATGAATACTTAAATACATATTTAAAATTGAGTAAACTTAAATGCCAGCTTTAATTTACATTGTATTTAATAACTTACTGATTAGTTTTTTACTATTAAATAAAATATACAGTGCCATATCATGGTTTAAGATAATTGCAACTATTTTTATGATTTCTGTGAGAAGAGAGAACAGATAAATGATTTAGAACAAGATACCCAAGTTTACTATAGTATTTATTATCTGTGCAATCTTATAGAGGGATTAAACTATCTAGAGTATAAATTATTGAATAACTATTCATATTTTTGCAAATCAAATTTCTGTGCTTTTGTTGTAAAAGCCATATTTTACTTCTTATTTCTGAAGCTAATATTATTCTTTCCATTATAACTTTGGAACACATATAATATATGTATATGTATATAAGCACATATATATTTATACTTTTGTTCGTGCACTGTAATTATACAACATAGTGAGATTCAAAGTGATATGTTTATATATGCATACTTCACTTGGTGTATTTCCTTCCAGATTCCATTCTCTTCTCCCCCCTCCTCCTCTCCATACATGTTAGTGATATCAGTAGTGATGTCTTCATGTATGAACATAATATTATTTGCACTGTTTCCTTCCTTAAGCCTCTTTTTTCCACTTCCATTTTCCCCACCCCAGGCCCCACCATCCCTTTCCACTATTCTACTGGTTTCTCTCCTTTTTTATTTGAAGTCCCTTATGTTTCCTATTTTCTCTATAGCTTCTACATTTGAGAGAAAACATATGACCTTGACTTTCTGAGGCTGGCTGATCTCATTTAGCATTATGTTCTCAAGTTCCATCCATTTCCTACAAATGACATAATTTTGTTCTTCTTTAAGGCTGAGTAGAATTCCATTATGTGTATACACCACATTTTCTTTATCTTTATCCATTCATATGTTGATGGACACCTAGGTTGTCTCCATAATTTGGCTATTGTGATTTGCACTGTTCTAAACATGGATATGCATGTATCACTATAATATTCTGACTTTAATTCTTTTGGAAAGATGCAGAGGAGTGGTATACTTGGGTCAGATGGTGGTTCCACTCCTAGAAACTGTCTAATTTTTAGAGAAAAGGGAATTATTTTTTTAAAGTTCTGAAGGTTTGGAAATCCAAGGCTGAGAGGCTGAATTTGGTGAAGACTTTATTGTTATTTCATAGCAAGGTGGAAAGCATTGAAGGTATGGGTGGAGAGAGAGAGCGAGAGAGAGAGAGAGAGAGAGAGAGAGAGAGAGAGAGAGAGAGAGAGAGGAGGAAAAGGAGGAGGAGGAGGAGGAGGAGGAGGAGGAGAAGAAGAAGAAGAAGAAGAAGAAGAAGAAGAAGAAGAAGAAGAAGAAAAAGAAGAAGAAAGCCAAACTCTTCCATTTAGCAGAAACCTGCTCCCACAATGACAGCATTAGTTACTTCTTAATGATTCCATCTCTTAACACTATTGCATTAGAGATTAAGTTTCTAACATAACAACTTTGGGGAACATATTCAAACCATAGCATTAGCTCAAAGAGAATTTTTATAAATAGCATTATATTTGGTGTCTAATATGCATACTTGCACATATAAAGAGGGCTCACCAGGGAAGGATCTGTGAGAAAACAATGTTGGTATCTATGTCTTCCAAGAACTACTTTTTCCTTTTTATTCTCCATTCTCGATTGTTATAGTCTGAATAAATGCCTCCCAAAGGCCCATGTACTAAAGGTTTGGTCACCAGCCTGTGATGGTACTGGGAGGTGATAGAACCTTTAGGAGGTGGGGTCTAGTGGAGGAAGTCAGGTCATTAGAATCTTGAAAAAGATATTGGAACCCTGGCCTCTTCTCTTTTTGCTTCCTGATCTCCGTGAGGTGAACAACTTCCTTCATCATATGGTCCGACCATGATTTGGGACAGCCTTGATACAGTCCTAAAAGCAATGTGCCAACTAACTATGGACTGAAACCTCCAAAATTGTGAGTCAGAAAAGAAAATCTTTCCTCCTAACAAGTTGATTACCTCAGGTATTTTGTTACAGTAATGGAAAGCTGACTAATATATTGATGCTCCGTTGCTCTTTTTCAAATATGTTAGCTGACAAATAGCATTAGTGAGCTATATAGATATTATTCTGAAAAAAATCCTATTTATTATTTAGTTAAAATATTATATACTTTATATTATAATATGAAGATTACATATTTGCTATGTTGGAGTTTTTATTCATTTCAAATATGTTAATTAATTAATTAATTAATTAATTAATTTAGTGGTGCTGGGACTTGAAACCAGGTCCTCATACACTTATTTTATTTTTAAATCAATGTTTGTGGCAGTCCTAGTTAGATTAAAAATACATTTCTGTTCCTAACTCCTTTCTTATACATCCAATGGAAATCATAAAAATTGAATTTTTTACTTTACCTGCTTCTGCTCTGATTAAGGGTCATTATGGGACAGCTTATAGATGCATGTAGAGAATTCTAGGAAGTATTTCACTGGTGCCCTGTCCCTGCTTTTGCTTTTGATACTGATATAATGATTGGAATTTTGGTAGTCACTTTGTGAACCTTAAGTGGTACACAAGAGAGAAAGACCCAGAGAATTAGGTTTCAATTATAGCAGACACCTCCCTGTGTGTGGTCCGATATGGTAGTCACTGGGCATATGTGACTAATGAGCATTTGAAGTATTGCTGGTCTGAGTTGAGGTGTGCCGTAAGTAGAAAATGCAAAGACTTCATATGAAAAATGGGAAGAAAGCTATGTCATATATATTTTCAAATTTGATTGCATGTTGAAATGATAATATGTTGGACATACTGGATTAAATAAGCTATATTTTAAAATTTATTTCATCTGTTAACTTTTTAAAATAGTAGCTAGCAGTCAGGCGTGGTGGTGTACACTTGTAACCCAGTACTTTGGGAGGCTGAGATAGGAGAAGCGCAGGTTTGTGGCCAGTCTTAGCTACTGAGTGAGGTTCTCTGCAACTTAGTAAGACCCTGTTTGAAAATAAAGAATAAAAAAATAGGACTGGAGGTGCACCTTGAAGGTAGAATGCCTGTGGGTTCAATCCCCAGTACCTCAAAAAAGAAAAAAAAAAGCTACCAGATTATTTTCTATTACATTTGTGGTCTTCATTTGTTCCTCACATTGTATTTCCACAGGGAAGCATTTCTCTAAATGTCTTTCTATGTGAAATATATATTTAAGACAACAAAGTTTGGGCTGTAGGTTACTTAAGGCTGAACGTTTGCCTTACCAGTACCAAATATCATTTTCCAGTCACTGCATAAGAGGATTATGACAGTCATGAACTGAGACTTTTTTTGGTTTGGGGGATTGAATCTAGGGGTGCTCTACTACTGAACTACATCTTCAACCCTTTTTATTTTTTATTTTGAGATAGACTCTTACCAAGTTGCCCAGGTTAGCTCTGAACTTGTGATCCTCCTGCCTCAGCCTCCTAAATTGCTAAGATTACAGGCCTACAGCATTGTACCTGACTGATTCTTTTCTATACAATTATAGATGTGGTAGTTTTGATTAAACATCAGTATAAACTTTACTATTCTTGTGCTTACCCAACACTACTTTCTGGTTATTATTACTTGAAAAAAATATAGAAACATTAAAATGAGACAGACCTGGATATATATCTAGGTTGAACTTCTTAGTGTCTACATACACTAAGTAAATTATTTAATATCTCTGAACCTCAATTTCCTTAGTTTTAAAACAAACAAGATAATATTTGGCTTGAAAGACTGTGTCAGAATACAATTTATAGGAGCTTATTTATAGGAAACAATTTATAGGAAATGAGTAACTCAGTGCCTGGTAGATACAGGTAACAGTCTTTTAAAGAGTTTGTGTTGTTAGTCAACTTTCCATTACTCCACCAAAATACCTGAGATAAATAAACTTACAAAGAGAAAAAAATTATTTTGACTCATGGCTTCAGACTGTATCAATTGATCCCATTGCTTTGGACCTGTGCTCAGACTACACATCCTGATAGGGAGCATGTGGTGAGATAAGTCACTCAACTCATGGCTGGGGATTAAAAGAGAAAGAGGGAGGAAGAAGCAGGGGCACACTCCCATTGTTGAAGTCCTCCCACAGGTCCACCTCTTAGTTTCCACCACCACCCAATAGCACCAATTTGGGAATAAAGTCTTTAACATATGGGCCTTTAGGGAACATTTCAGATTCAATTATAGCAGTGTCATAGCTCTTATTATAAAAATATAAATCTCAGGATCTCCAGTAGCATATGGGTCAATAAAGGAGTAGGAGGAAAGAGTTTTTAAGAAACGTGTGAGTTGGTTGTTTTATACAGTAGTAAAACCCCAGTGTGAAGACTAAGAAGGATTCAGGTGGAGATGGGGCTTAATAGGGCATGAACCTCCACTGGGATCCTGCTGGAGGCCTTTCTCTCTGCCTTGAATATTACTCTTTCCATTTTTTACCTTTCCAAGGTCAATAAAGATTGAGATCCAGGATGAATGGGATAACAGGAAAACACTAGTGAGGAAACTAAAAGCAGTATGATTGTGACTCTATAGCAACCAAGCTTGTTTGATTTAGAGAATCTGCACAATTTGATTTGTGGTTTTGCTTGTTTGTTTTTCTGGTTTGTCCTGACAGAAATGTTTAGGAAGGCAGTGTTTTTATTATATTAAATGTTTTAAAAGCAACTAGGAAAGATCAGAGAAGTAAGACCACAGTAGTACTGATGCAGGTATGGGAGAGAATAGGGCCTCTGTCAGGAACTCTTGGAAGGAAAGGAGAAATTACAGAAATATATCCATAATCATATAAATGCATTCTCTCCTTCCCTACACACATTTTACACGTGGTCCCCAAACAATCCAAATGGGTAGCAGTAACATTACAGAGGTACATGATTTAATAAGAGAGTCAGTGCTATTGCAGTCAATATTTCAAATGCGACATTCTAAGAAGAGCACAATTGGGAGAGAGAAAGGCTTAAAATGGATTAAAATTTAAACAATTCCCAATCAAATGGAAATGTTCTGGGAGTAGTGCCAGAGAATATTGTTGAATTGGTTTTAATATAAGCATTCTAAATTTAACCAGCTGGAATTATTTGCAATTTTTTTGAAATTATATATGGGGACATATTGTGCGGATATTTAAATACAGTATTTATTCTTTTAAAGAATCAGACCTAGTTCTTGTTGGCTGAAGAATCAGAATATTTGTATTATGTTCAGAATACAGAATCATTGAATTTTAAGATGAGACGGAATATTAGCAGTCAGTCGCTGAGTACAATTCTATTTCTTGTTGATAGGGAAACAGATCTGGGGATACTGAGGCTGATAATCAGTATGCAGTTGGCTGAGACAGGACTGGGACCCTGCTCTGCTCATGTCCAAGCGAGGGCTTCATTTCAGGACACCAAGCTGCATTCCCAGTAAAGGTTGTCACAGGCTGCTGCAGGCCTGCTCTCTGGACAGACAGCCTCTTTTGCTAACCTCACTGGGTAACAGATGTGCTTTTTAACCAGGGCCTAGGGGTAAAAGCTTAATCTAAAGTAATGACAAATGCGGAAGGCTCTGAAAGCACTGCCATAGGCTGGAAAGGTCTCTTGGCATTATCTATAATGTGGGATTGTCTCAGTGGAAATAGATTGAAGGTTGTGCAAGTGTCAAGTCTACAGTCTGTGCTGCCTTGATAAATGTCTGGGAATTGAAAAAATAAAAATAATACACTGCTTAAGACCTTAAGAATTGTCTTCCCATTGTAGCTGAATAGGAATAATATTAATGACAATAACCCTTGCCCCACTTTTATATATAAAGTTGGATTTCAAGAAAAAGACACGGTATGATAGAAACACAATTTATGTAAGCTCTAGGTAAAGGTTTCCATGTGCCTTGCTGGTACTGAAGACTTTTCACTCTGTTTCAGCCTATTTCAGTTACCCCTAAGTCTGACTAGAACCCCATGCTCCAGATTGCGACTAGGAAAGGAAGCAGATTTAGCTGTCTGCCGAGATCTTAGTATGAATTAGCCTATTCCACAGAGGAGTTGTGATGTCCTATTGCAGAGGTGCAGGGAGCCACATATTCTGCACCTGCGAACAGCTCAGGGTACAGAGCTGTTCTCATGATGATGAGTGGGATGGCAGAGGGGAGGCTCATTGCTAGCAGTGCCCAGAGCAGGGAAAAATTGATTCTGGTTGCTGCTAAAAAGTTCACAGTGAAACACTGGGGAAAAATTACAAGCTGTAAACGGCACTGAAGAGGCAGGATACAAAACAGAGGATACTATTAGCTCATCTAAATTTTAGTCTTAAAAGTAAAGCTTTGAAAATCTAGCAAAATGTAGGACAAGATGGATATGGTGGTGAATGCCTGCAATCCCAGGACTTGGGAGGAAGAGACAGGAAGATCACAGGTTCAAGGTTAGCCTCTGCAACTTAGCAAGGCCCTCAGCAACTTTGTGAGCTCTATTTCAAAATTTAAAAAGTAAAAAGGGATGAGGGGGTAGCTTGGAGGTAGAATGACCCTGGGTTCAATCCCCAGTATATATATATATACACACACACACACACACACACACACACACACACACACACACAGAGATAAGAAAGAAGAATATAAATTGCAGACCTCATTTCTGATTTTAGGTGGCCAGATCCTTTTCTGTATTCATTTATTTTTATTCTTAATATGCTTTTATTGGTACATTATTGTCTCACATCATAATGTAAATCATATTGACATTGACATACATGGTGAGAAACTAAGCCTTCTTTCCCGATTACCAGAACAGGTTGCTTACAAGAACTTACATTGTCAGTGCATGTGCAAGTATGTGTGAATGTGTGTGTAAAAGCATGAAAAAGCATGTGAATGTGCATATGGGTTTTGGTGAAAATGTATGTGCATGAATGTATGTATGTCTTTGTACAAGTTCGTGTGTACATGTAGTATGAATGTTTATAGAAGTTCGTTTGTGCATGTGCATGTATGGATATGAGTATGTATATGTGTATAAGTCTGTGTGCATATATGTGAGTATGTGTGTGAAAGTGAGAATGTGTGTATAAATGGGGGTACACAGATGTGTACACGAGTATGTGCAGGGGAGTGTACTTGCATAAGTTTGTATATGTATGTGTGTGTGTGTGTGTGTGTGTGTGTGTGTGTGTGTGTTATGTGTGTATCAATGAAGAGAGCTCAAAGGTAAAAAGAGCTTACTTTCTTTACCCAGTACATATGAGGAGATTGTCCCAGAACAGCTTTTGTTTAAAAGGAGAAAATGTGCAGATAGGAACCAAGAAAGAAGAAAAGGTACTGACTGATGTCCTATGACTTTAATGATGGGTAGTGGAATGTTACACCTACACCTGCTTGTATTATTAAGATTTCTCTTATTTTTTCATCTTTGGGTATAGGGCTGGAATTTAGCTTATTTTTATGCATCTGCTGATACTAGGTATAATGACTTGTGTTATAAGTTTAGAGTCACATAAGTAGCTTGGTCTCCCACCCTCAGCTCTGCCCAGGGTCCCAAGGTCTCAGCTTCTCCTCAGGATACAGCTCTTGACTTTTATCAAGGAAGAAGATCTGCTATCAGCTGTATTTGAGGGGTCCGGGAGGTCTGGTGGTTGCAGTGCACCCTCTATCCTTCCTTTAGAGCTGCCCAGTGACCCCAGTTTGAGAACTTCCGGGGATTCTGTGCACTCAATCAGCAGACACCTAAGGCCACCTCCAAAAATATAATGTCTGAGTCAAATATATGACTCTATTTAAAAGTCATATTTACATAATTGGTATTTTTATTTTGTAACAGTTTTTAAAATTACTATTGATATACAACAAGTTATACATATTTGAAGTATAATTTCATGAGCTTCAACATGTGTGAAAATATCATTATAATAAAAAAGTAAGCATATTTATTACCTCCAAAATTTTTTGTATACATAGAGCATTTTATTTATTTATGACTTTGAAGAGAATTAACAAATTAATAGTACTGAGTCATCTGAACAATGAACATTGTATTTTAGATCTTTTATTTTATGGTACTGGAAATTGAACCTAGAGGCATTCTACTACTGAGATATATATATATCTATTTTATTTTGAAAAAGGATTTTGCTAAGTTCCTGTGATCTGGCTTCAAATCTGTGATCCTTCTAGCTCTGCCTCCCAAATACTGGGATTATAGGTTGTGCCACCACACCCAGTGAATTTCTTGGCAATATTTTGAAGTTTGTTAGACACAGAATTTGCACCTTTCTTTTTCAGATCTATCCCTAAATATATCATATTTGCTGATATCATTGAAAAACTGAAATTTTAAAATTTCAGTTTTTTTATTGTTAATTTGTATTATACAGAAATACAATTGATCTCTCTATATTGATTACTCCTGTGTCATTGCTAACTTGTTTGTTAGATGTGGTAAATTTTCTTTTGTCAAGTCTATTTTATTTGCTACTCAAATATCTATAGTCTGTTTATAAAAACAATTTTATTTCTATCTTTCCTGTTTTGATTCTTATTATTTCTTAATACCTATTAATCTTGGCTTATTATAGAATCTCCAGCACAGTTTTGAATAAAGTGGTAACTATTCTTGTCTTATTCTGATCTTAAGAGAAAAACATTCAGCCTTTCATCATTAAGGACAGTGTTCTGTACAGGTTTTCCATAGATGACTTTTATCAGTTGAAGAAATTCCCTTAAATTATGAGTTTGCTGAGTTTTTTTTTAACTTTTAGTCAAGAATGGATATTAGATTTGTCAATTGCTATTTTTATGTCAAGTTGGTCATGAGTTTTTTTTTTATTAATATGGTGAATTAAGTTGTTTGGTTTTCAAATTTTTAAATTGCTTTACATTCCTAGAATAAACTTTATATAGATAGAATGAATTATAGTTTTTATACATTGTTGTAATCTATTTGCTAATATTTTGTTTACAAATTTTGCATTAGTGTTCATGTGGGATAGTGACCTGTAGCTTTCTTTTCTAATATATTTGACTGGTTTTGATATCAGAGTAATGCTGGTCTCACAGTATTAAGTGGGAAGAATTTTCTTCCTTTCTCATTTTCTGGAAGAATTTGTATAAATGAGATTTTTCCTTCCTTAATATTAGATTTCATCAATTTTATTGATCATTTCAGAGAAATATCTTTTGATTTTATTCATTTTTCTACTGATTTTTCTTTTATTTATTGATTTCTATCCTGGTTTGCATTATTTCCTTTCTTCTACTTATGTTGAGTTACATTTGTCCTTCTGTTTCTATGTTCTAAGATGGAAGCTAAGTTAATTTAACTCATGACTATTCTTTTCTTCTTCTTCTTCTTCTTCTTCTTCTTCTTCTTCTTCTTCTTCTTCTTCTTCTTCTTCTTCTCCTCCTCCTCCTCCTCCTCCTCCTCCTCTTCCTTTTTGTGATACTGGGGATTGAATCCAGAGACATTCTTACATTCTTACTTCGTAGCTATACCCCTAGCTTTTTTTATTTTTGTTTTGAAACAGAGTCTTGATAAGTTGCTGAGAGTCTCTCTAAGTTTCTGAGGTGGCCTCAGACCTGTGATTCTCTTGTCACAGCCCCCCAAGTACTGGGATTGTAGGTGTGTGCCGCTGCACCCCCACACCATTCTTCTTCCATAATGCAGGTATTTAATGCTGAAAATTTCTCCCTAAGTAATGCTTTGGTGACATGCCACATCCTTTAATTTCACCTTTCCACTTCAGCACTTTTAAACATTTGAGCTGCTTAGAGATTTTACAGCACAATGATATCTTGAATTTGTCTAATACTTCCTAGGATTTAAAAACAATTTGCTTCACTTTTTCCCTCAAAATAAGCTAAAAGAAGTACTTATTTAGCTCCCCAATTGAATAGTTGGTCAGAAAGGATTTATGCCTAGTACTGATGATATGGAAGCAACAAAACAAAAGTCCCCTCTGTTAAGGAGCTTTATTTATTCATTTGAAGAATAAGTATTTTAAAGATGAAATGCAGAGAAACAGTTAAAGTTAATCCCTATATTAGGGTCCTTTTTCTATACCATAATATTTCATAATAATTGTTTTTAGTATATGTAAAAATATGATTATTTCTAAAACATAAGTAAAATAATTAGTACATTACTAAAGCATAGTAATATAAAGAACCCTCAATTAAAATCACAGTTGTTTATTGAGCTGATGTGAAGCTAACTGGTTTTCTCACTAGAAGACATTATATCAGTGTTAATAGCACCTGACTGAGAAAGGAACCAATCCACCACCACACATTCCTCTTGGACCAACAGGTTTACTTTTCTGGGTCTCAGTTTCCACTTTTAAAATAATGAGATGAGACCAAATGATCTAATTCTTACTCCTTACAACTTTTTGATAGTAAGGATTTGAATTTTAAATATTTATTCAGAGTTTACTATGGTACTCTACTGGGGGTTAAAAAAAAAAAAAACAAGGTAAAACACAACAATTGTACTAAAACAATCTAACTAAGGAGGCAAGACACATACACATGAAATATTTTAAAATGCCAGGTTGAATGACGCCTACAGTAATGCTTTGGAACAAGTGGGATAATTGCCTTCTCCTCCAGGCATCTGATGTTTGGAGACACTTTTGGTGATCACTATTGGGAGGTGACTCCTGTGATATCTAAAATATCATATTCTTGGTAGAGACCAAGAATGTTGTCTCACAAAAAATTACCTGGACCAAAATGTCAATATGCTGAGACTCAGAAATGCTGCTCTGAATATTCATTAGAAAAGCCACTGTGGGAAGGAAAGATCAGGACAGGTCCATGGAGGAGCTATGTTCTTCCATGACCTTCGAGCAATGGTTACATCTAGAGAGCCACAGGGTAAACAGATTATGGAGAAGGGGATCAGCTCTGTTTATGTGGGAGCAACAAGAAACCTAGTGCAGCTGGAGTTGAGGGCTTACATACCAGTGAGAGAGTTATGTTGATGCTGTATTGTGGAGAACCTCAAATGCCAGGATTAAGGCTTCTTACTGTATTTATTAGACAACGGGGAGCCATTCACTGGGTGTGCTTTAGAGCAGGCAGTGTTTTTAGTTAGATTAGTCTGGCAGTGGTCTGAGGATCTATTGTAGTGGAGAGGTTGGAAGACAATCAGGAGGTTATTATAACAATCCAACCTTGAGGTATTGAGTGTTAATTCAAGCAGAACTTTACTTAACCATGATGCCTGGACCACATATCCTTGTCTAAATGCAATTACAGATTAGGGTAAAGCCATCCAGCAGAAGTAGCACCAAATCATGTCGCAAGTACACAATGAGTTCTAGTTTATAAGTGACCTGTGTTGGTAAGCCATGCAATATTGCTCATATGTTTACATAAAGTGCATTTGATATCTTTAAAAAAAAACAGGATTTTTATTTCACAAACAGAAGCAATGAAGAATTCTCAATTGTAGATATATTATATTTTATTACTTTAATGTAAGATTCTTTTTGTCCCTGGTTCTTGCATTCTCTAAAGCAGAACTCCTTAAATGCTGAGTTCTATGAATCACAGTCAGTCCATTGCTTTGTAAATTTGCCACCATGCTTGCTTTCACTTGTCTGGGCAAAAATAAACAACCACCAAAATGTCCCCCCCTAAGGCTCTCAGTGGGAGGTGAGGTGAAGCTATCTGGAAGCTGGGAAGTTTCTTCAATGCTTGTAACTTTTATTATTGACTTTACATCAGTAAGAGCAGTTCAAGCAACAACTTTTCTTCCTTCATTCTCTCATTCCCCATGGCTCTGATTGAATAGCTAACCTTTGTTGTATCAGTGTAATTAATGCATTGAAACTCAGACTTGGACTAGAGAATTGATTCTTTGAAGTTTGGAAGAAGCAATCTTGTGACCATCACTGCAGAAATAAATTGTTCAGCCCAGTTGTCATAATTACCTTATTATACCCCGTTTGTAGCAGGACCTCAATAAATATGAAAGATGGAGACAAATTAATGGATGAAAGGTTTTCAATGTATCAAGGCAAAGATCCTGAAATTGATTTCTGGCTTTGTCAAAAATTAGCTTTTAGGGAAAGTAGAATTCTTTCTAATGGAACAAAAAAGTAAAAAAAAAATTGTATTAGAAAGGACACTCAAGGAAATTTTAAATTTAGAAAATCAGCTGCTTTCAAACTCTACTGTTCTGAAGATATTCATGACTGATTTAGATCAGCCATGATTTTCTTGATAATAACCGATTTAGCCTTTTGAATTGAATAACTTTAATAACTTAGCCTTTTGAATTGAAGATTTCTTTCATGATGAACATAACTTTGGGATAATTAAATAAACTATGAGCTACCTTTTCTATTAAGAAAGTATTGCAATGATCTCTAAAACTAAACAGCATGTACTTGATTGGTAAGCTAGTTTAAGTAAAATTCCCTCCTAATGATCATTATGCCGATAAGGACAATATCTTTTCTGGCAGGAACATTCTACTGATGTGAAGACAGTCTCAGCCTGAGAGAAAATCTTTGCCAACAGCTTGAGGAAAGATAAAGGAAGAGAGACAAGTGTCAATGCACATGTGCACTAAAGCATTCTCACAGAGCTAGGTCATTCGATGATGCTAAATACTCCCTTGTTTGGTTTCCCTGTGCATGGGATGCTCTAAATTACTTCAGCTCTTGTTCATAAAAGAGGTAGGCTGAACCTTAGCAAAATGATTTCACTAGAGGTGAAAACACAGGAAAAAACCCTTGTTTGGTTTCCCTGTGCATGAGATGCTCTAAATTACTTCAGCTCTTGTTCATAAAAGAGGTAGGCTGAACCTTAGCAAAATGGTTTCACTAAAGGTGAAAACACAGGACAAAACACTTGGTTTTGGTCATTTACTATCACATTAAAGTTGCCAGAAAGCTTGATGTCTGTCATTGAGGCAAAGAATTCCTTAGATTATTGCTTCAGGAAACTAGGAAGGCCTAGAGCTACCTTTTGGTATGTTAGTTCCACCATCTTTGATCACACATGACCATTTTTCAGGATCACTGCTTGGTAGAGATTGTCTGTCTCTCAGTCAGCAGTGTCCCTTATGCTAATGGTGTGCCAAGGGGGGACTAGTGTCACCTGGCTCATCCTCACCACCATTCACTATCTATCACTGTAGGCCATGGCTTGAGAAGATGCCACTTCATTTTAAAGAGTATATTGCAGACATCTGATAGCTATCACAAAACTTCTAAAATGGAGGAAAGTTTCATATCAAAATATTGGCTTTTAAAGTTATCGGAGGCATCTGTTTTGTACCACGATCCACCGTGCAGGACCTGATTTGGTAGGCACAGTTGTAATGAGACCACAGTGAGACTTCAGATTGTTTTGGTCATTCTTGAGCAGGAACAGGTGGCCTGGAGGAAGCATTTTGACTTGGAAATTATCCTACAAAGACTTGTTCCATAGACAAGCGGAGGCTCAGATTTCACCTTGGGAAAAAATAGTTACTATTATAAAACAAAACAAGGGGGGTAGGGAGGGAGCTGGAAGAAAACTTACCAACTTCTGTGTGCATGTATGTCACTATCACTACAAACTTATAATGTGTGAGACTATAATGCACCAATAAAAAAAAGAAAAACATCAAAATGTTAAAAGTTATAAAAAGTCAAAACAAAGACAACAAAATGAGTATTGTTCCTATGTCACATAAGATGCAATAATTTAACTTGGGAATATGTACTTTTTTTGTTTAACAAATTTGACCAACAAGACATCTTGGTTATATAAAAGTAGGCCTTAGAATTTAGTCTGAAGTGGAGAATAGCATACATGTGAGATAAATTACGCTATATGATTAAGTGAAGTTGAGGGTTCTAAATATAGCATGTAAAAGGGGTGATACACTGAAGGAGACAAGAAGTGGGACAGAAGATGAGAGTGGCACCTGGAAAATTTAAGTAGAAAGGCCAAAGAAGATGAGGGACCAATGAGAAATTAGTTATAGTGGGATAACTAAGGAATATTGAAAGAAACATGTCTTAATATTCCTTTTAAAGGCCGTCATTATTTGGTCCTATGCCATAATCTCCATATATCTTTAGTAAAAATAGATACATTGGAGTAGAGATAATGCTTCTCTGAGGAGTGAAGTAGATGGTCTGTCTTCATTGGGGTTATGTAGAGAAGACAGGAGCTGCACTTTGCAAGACAACAGTATTGAGTTCTAAACCAGGCTGAAGAATTTGGAGCTGAGTCAGTAGTCTACAGAATATTGTGAGATGCTGAATTTATCACTGTAGTGTGCTCAGGGGAACTTGTAATTTATATAGATATGAGAGGGGAGGAAGACTCTGGAAGGCTGGAACGTTTGGGGAAAGTTGCTTACATTAGACATATACCCAAAAAGGATAGGAGACAAAGAAAAGGGAAAGGATGAATAAAAGAGCCCCAGATTCATGGCATTTTGGTCCTTTCTCCTACTTCAGTCTGTAAGTATTATAGATAGGTTAAGCCAGGCATAACTGAGGGGGAAAAACAAAACCCTCAAAACACCAGCAAATAAGCAGCAAGCATTGTGAGGAGAGAAGATGCAGGTCAAAGTCAGAATGGGTCTAAGTATGTATGTGGTGTTCATCAAATGGTTTGAATAACACTTCAGGCTTTTATTTAGCACCATCTGGCAAAAGCCACATTATCTTCCTCCTGGCCCATGATTTTTCTCAATCTAGTTTTACATCCCCCAAGAGATTCTCTCTGTGTGCAATAGGCCCTGATAAAAATGGTGCTCTTGACAAGCTCCAGGGAGAGAGGTGAAGGCTTAGAGATAAAACCACCTATAGGAATTATCCATCAGTAGCCTGGAGGGAGGGAACACCCTTAGGGGAGCAGGAAATGTAGATGATAATCTGGACTAATGTCCTTGTATTTCTAAAAGGAGTTTGAGCAGTTGGATGGGATTTAGAGGTCAATTTTAAATATGTGTTATCCATTTAGGTAGCTTTACTGGCATGTCAGTTAAAAAGTTCCAGTCTTTAAGAAGATACTTGAAAAATAGGATCATCACTCTTCAGAAGATAAAATAAATATTCTGGAAAGAAAACAAATGTGAACCTTCATGTGGGATCAGGAAAATTTAGCCTCCCAGGCCCAAGTTTCCTCATCTGTGAAATAAAGGGATTAGAATAAATGCTTTTCTAATGCTTCTAGCTCAAAGATTTTAGGTTTTGATTATGTTAATTACACAGAATTTATTAACATTGAGTGCTAATTAAATTCAAGATCCCTTTCAGATTCTAGTGATATGAGGAGTCTAAGACTGATCTTAGTTTTCATATATCATAAAAGTATTTGGAAGCATAGGGTATAGGAGTAAGTGAAAATGTATGAATCCTATTCAGGCGTGACAAACGTAGGCAAATTTTTGTTTTCTAAGAAGTAATTTAATATAGTGTGAAAAATGTAATCTTATTACTTTGGGGGAAGTTCCTCCTTCTACAGATTTGTGCCACAAATAGTTCTGGGGCTTGTAATAATACTAAGCTAGGGTGAACGCTAATGTTCAGTTAATGCTTCATATAAGCTAATGTTAAGAAACTTGGGGTTCCAGTGAGCATGACCTCCTTAGGGCCTGTGTCAGGTGGCTGCTTTGTTGCCATGTGTGGGACTTGGGGACCTTCCTCCAGGCTGCCTGTGCCCATCTGCGACTCCGGCCACACAGTCCTACTCTCTGCAAACCTTTTGGGACCCAAGTGCTCTGAGGAATTGCAGATACTGCCTCTCTTTCCTCACCCAGGATAGATGCTTAGAATGGACTGAATCATTTTTTTCTTCAGGTTTCTTAAAAACTACTCTGTTTGAGTTTGTGAGATTTCCAAGTTCCTATTGGATTTTTAGGTTTTGAAATACCAAAATGAGAAAGACTTTCAAGCTACATTTTCTTCATCTGCCTCCTCTGAAGCAGTGAACAGTCAACTTCCCTTTACATGAAAGGAAGAGGAAGGGGAAAAAGTTACCATTCTAAATGATTTGATTAATGGCTAAGAAATAATAGAAATCATAAGAGAATGACCTTGTCTTTCTGTAAGTGCATTTTTAAAATTAGAAGTGCATCTTAACAATGTACATTTGCAAGGTGTAGAATTGTGCAAGTCCTCTGAAGGAGGTCACCTGGTATTATGTCCAGAGGCCAGTCATACCAAAGCAGTAGAATAGGTTATGGATAAGCCAAAGAAAGCGCCTGGAGACAACCTGGGAGATGTATGATTTATTGGGGGAAAACTTACAAGAGATCAGTGACTGCTAAAAAAGAGTTCAGTGGTGACAGGCTCATAGCATTTCTGTCTCTCAAGGTGATTTTTTTGCCAAGCTGAGTTTCCTCTCCCTCACAGTTTTGTCCTGTGGTGAAAGGTTGGATGAATGACACATACCCTTTCCAGAGTGTCCCCAGTTCCTTTATCATCCCCACTCCGAGAGGGGCAGGAGAATTGACATCATCAGCACCAGTTTGTTAAGTTTGCTCCGATGACCAGCATCCCAGGAAGAACTGTCCTTGCATGAGCACAAGGAAAGTAGTTTTCTAAGGATAATGCTAACTTGTCCCAGGTCCCAATGTGCACAAGAGAAAGCCAGTGGCTTTCACGATTATATCTGGAATTTTCAGTCCAGGCTGGCTCTCATTTTTCCCTTAACTTCTCTGGGTTTTTGAGATCAGAAAGAGAGCATTAGGGACATAATGTTTTATTATCCCTGTTTTGTTAGGGATGGTATACTTGGAGAATCTTAGACAGCAGGGAGAATTGTTAGCTTCCTCTGAGAAGGGCTGGAGGATGACAATCTTCTCTTCTATATACAAATTAGCACAAAATTTAGAGCATTCTATCCAGAGAGGAACTTGGTGAGACTTCCAAGTGTGAATGGGTGGCTCATAAGATGGAAAAGATAGAAACCTGCTGTTTTTGTCTAGTGGACAGTAGAGAATCCCTTAAAGAGAAAGAGCCTGGGAGTGGTGCTTTTTGTCTGAGCCAAGGTTGCTAGACAGAAATATGAAGGCTGAACAGGTGCTTCAAGGGTCTGTGAGCACCTGGAGGGAACTTGTGATATTCTTTGTGTGTTTGGTCTCCTTTTGAGTCTGGCAGGTGAATAGGTTTGGATTTTGGGAAGGAGATTGGTGGGGAATTACCAGAAGCATGGCAACTCTCCAAGAAGTAAGAGTTTTTCTCAAGGTGCAGAAGGTCAGAACTTGGGTCTTTATGCTTAGCAGATGAAAGACAAGGTGGTCTGAAGTGAGAGGAAGCACGAAGGTGGCCCACTATCCAGACAGATTGATGACACAAAGCTCTGGCATAAATATCCTCTAAATTAGGCTTCTGGCTTCTGAAAAAGATGGGGTTTGGGATGACAAGGACCAAGGGCCTATCTTCCCAGAAATTAAACCAGTGAAGTCAGTTTGTGGTTGTTCTGAATTTATGTTATGGTTTAAAAGTGTGCATTGAAATAGTACTGTTTCTGAGTTTGTTGGTATGTTTTTTTAATTTTTAAATTTGTTTTCAATGTAGCAGAGACCGTTTTGAGGATTCTAGTCTCATTTTGGAGGGGACTTCTGGAAATTCCAGGTTACTTTAACTGAACAGTGGGATAAAAAACACTTCTTCCTTTTACCAAACTTAATCTTGGAGAACAAAAGGGAGCTAAGTGTTCTGAGTCAGAGGGAGGGTTATGGCCATCTGGAAGAACAGTGATAGGGCTAAGGGCACACATGAGGTACTACTGAACTAAACAGAGAATATGCTGATAGGGAGAAATATCTGTGTTTGGATCTGCTGGAAAAGATTTTATGAAGGTGTTTTTTTTTTTTTTTTTCTTTTGGTGGTAATGGGGATTGAATCCAAGAGTATTCTATATCTATTTTATTTTTTTATTTTAAAACAGGGCCTTTCTAGGTTGCTGAAGCTGACCTCCAACCTGCACCTCATATCTCAGCCTTCCAAGTACTAAGACTGCAGGTGTGAGTCATCATGTTTGACTATGAAATGGTTTTGATTTGAACTAGACCTAGGAATATGGTTAAAAAATCAGAGAAATGTACTTAGGTATGAACATGCTTTATGTATACATGTTAGTTTCAATACTCAATTCTCAAAACCCAGCATATTCCACGGGCAGCCTTGTAAACTCATTCTTTCATATTCTGGATTCTCAGAATTGACTCTTGAATGAGGAAGAAGGAAAGTTACTTTCAGAGTTATCACTGTATGGTAAGTTGATAGTGGATTAAATGAAGATATATGGAATGTTCTACAGAAGCCAATTTTTAGGAAATCTGAAAACCTGCATGAATCATGGTTTTAATATTTCCTTATATGAGTTATGCAATGGAATATAAGCATTAGCAGGCAGCAAATTACTGTGCTTTAGCCCATGGTTAAGAGACTGACCTTGTTGTTCATAACTTTATGAGCAATGGGGTAAAGTAAGGAGATTATTTGAATAGCTTCTCATGCATATGAACATTTCTGCAGGATTTTAACTGAGAGATGGATCATTGAACTAAGCTCTAGTAACCTTTACATGCTTTGTTTGGGGAGGGAGGCATTTACTCAGAAAGACTGGATTCTAGATCTTGTTATGTTACTAATTAGCACTGTGACCTTGGGCAAGATACTTGATCTTTCTCTCTCTCTTACTATTTCCTCATTTCAAGAGTTGGATTATGTCAGGATTCCCAGTCTTTCTCTGGATTTTTCTCCAATCTTCCAAAAGTTTGTCTGATAAAAAATTTCTAAGTGCTATTTTGGTTCCAAAGAGGGTTAACAAAGAGCTGTTATTGATTTGATTTTATAATTTTATGAATTTATAGTAAAAAACAATAACCCTTCCATTTGTATCTTTGGGGCTAGAAGAATTTGGGAATAATAAAATTGAGAGATTGTAGAAATTAATTAATAAAATTTCTGAACAGAATTAAGAAGGGAGCACCATTTACTCTTTCTTTTTGAGGAATCTTAGAAAATTACATGCAATGGGCATTTGTTGTTATAAAATTCTATATAGGTGAATATCTGGAGACTAAATAGTTATAGTCCCCAATATCTCCATTTTCTATGTCTCTAAAATTAAAACCTTTTATTTTTGCATTATTCAACAATCATAGGGGGGAAAAGACCAGGCTAACAATCTCTCAAGACTACCACAGACATGGATTGTGCTGCTTGTAGGCTCTGTTTCCTTGGCTAACTGTTCTATATCTCCTTCTTTAGATAGTTCTGGATTGTAGATTTGGGATAGTATGGCTGATGACAGAATATTTTCCTTGGTCTCCCCTTCTCTAATGTAGGTTTCACTTCTGCTGGTCTAAGTTTCAATATCTAAGGTTTCTTCTAGCATTAAAATATTACAATTCTATATGAAGGTTTGAAAATTTTCGTGCCTTTAAAAAACAACTTATATATATATAAATTTGCAAGCTAGAATGGCTACAGGAAGTGAAATAATGAAGGGAACAGTGTAACATCAATGACTTATTGTTGTATGCATGACTTTTTCCATCTGTATAGAGCTTTGTGAGAGTTCCAACATTTGTCAGTGGGGGTTTCTCATTCTGTCTCTATCTCATCTTTCTCTTTCAGGGATATTACAAGCATCTTTATATATATTATATATATATATATATACATATATATGTGTATATATATGTAAATACACACACACACACACACACACACACACACACACACACACACACACATATATATATATATATATATATATATATATATATATATATATATATTACTGATTTTTCCCTGGGCTTAATCCTTGCTAGCACAGCAAATCAACATGTGCATGATGTATAAGGAATTTGGTGGGCAGTTTTAAAAGGCATTGAGTAACAAGGAAGTTCTGGGGTTTTACATGATGTGGGAGTTAAGACTTTTTTCCCTGATTTCAACTCCAGGAACACTTCTTTGTTTAGCTTTCTTTAAAATATATATAGGTAGAAACGTAATCTAAAGTTTTTGATGAAAGTGACATTTTGTTGCATTCTTATTTTCTACCCTGATTTAAAAACAGTGTAGGTTAGCTCTGAGAGAATGATGCAGGGAAATCATCACCTTTGCCCTATTTGACCCTGAGCCTGTGAAATTATTAGTTCCTCAATGTAGTGAGAATTTATAACTCTGATTGTATTCGAAACCATTGAAGTTATATGGCCATTCCAGATTTATTGTATACTTATAGTATACAGATTACATGATATTTATAGTCCTAATTTAATAGCAAACACACAGTTTCCATGCTGCAAATGACTATTAAAATCACAGGAACTATGGAAATTAGATTTATTTGGGCTTCTGTGGCTGCCTGGATTCCACAAGATAAATGCCAGATTATCTTTTATTGCTGGACCCCATACTTAAGGAAACCATGAAAAACTTGGAATTTCCTAAGTAACTGTCACAAAGATACAGTTCAATTTAGACTCTACAAGTGCATTATTATGCAGTTTCTACCCCCATCCCAAAACTGCTATGTCTTCCTTTTCCTCAAACTTCTAGAACATCTACTATGTTTCTCATATTTCATTTGTTTCATGTTTGACATAACATTCTAAAAATACTGTTTGCATATATATCACTATCACCATGAACTACATTATGATATGAGACTAAAATGCATCAATAAAAGTATTAAAAATTAAAAAAATATAAATAAATTATGATTATGGGTACATGATTTTATTGTTAAAGTCATAGCTAAGTTTTGTCATCTTAATTGTCATTTATTGTTTGGCTTATATTCTTGAATTTCGTGCTAGCTCTGTCTATAAGCATTTATAAGTTACCTGTTGTGAGTTCAAAACTATCTTTAGATGATGAGCATATAATAAACATTCAGCTATTATTCCTTCCTTTCCTCACAGGGCTGTGAAATTATTAGTGGTAGATGTGATAAGAAAGATTTAGAAGAAAGATTGAGGTTAAAAACAACTTTTAGATTATTGTGTATATATGAACTTTGAGTAAAAATGCTTCATATTAGTTTCATACATTTACAAGAGAGATATAGACCAATGAATCAGATATACATTGATGACTTACTAGCGAGCTGAAATAATTGTAAAAGTAGAGACAGAAATGACTCTGGGGTTAAGAGTTCATGGTACAGGTGTAAGTTAATTTAAATAATGACTTTATGCATAATTTTATCATCTCATTGAGGCTGGAGAGGTTTATACTGCATCTGATAGAAATTATCTGAGAAAGTGTAAGATGCACATATGTGTGCATGCATGCATATATAAAATATGTATGTACTTATACTTATCTATGTATCATATATCTATCACATCTATTAAACATCTATGCATCTATCTATCTACCTGTCATGTTTTGTCTCTTTGTAACTGATCATCATCTTTCTATCATCTACCTATTGATTGATCTATTGATTGACATACCTATTATCTATCAATCATTCATTTATCTATCTATCCATATACATTTAGGAGAGCATCATTATATAGAGAACCCATTAGATAGCTACATTGACCCTAATCGGAAGCCTAATAACATCTGGGGATATTTCTGAAGAAATATATCCATTAGCCTTCTTTTATTTTTCAGATCCCGGAAAATATGGGTATATATAAATGCCCATGTTTGAACAATTCCATGTTTTATCCATGTTATTTATTTCTATGAAATGCCTTATACTTGTTAGCCTCATTTAGATTAGATCTCCTTAATAAGAAATCATAGTCCACATTCACCTTTCTTCTTATAAACTGAAACTTCTGGCTAATGTTTGGGCACTATAATGTATCTCAAGATATTCTTTTGGAGAATGTCATATTTTAATCCATACATGCATGATAGAATCAAGTCTCTGTCTTTCCCCTCATTGATATATTACTTCCAAACAAAGGAGTTTTGGGATATATAAGCATTAATTTCTGGTTGACCACTTTCCCAAGGTCACATTATTTTTGCTTCAATTAATATTACATTTGAACATTTGCATATCCCATAGTGTCTCTGGATTAAATAGAAAACATATGATTAATTCCATTGGTAGCCACATCATTGTTCTGGATACCTTATTAGCATATAAATGATTTGGTTGAAAATGGAATGTATTCCCACTACATTTAGTCAGAATGTGGTAACAGCCCCTTCATTAGTAATATTTCCCATGTAGCGCTCTCTTTCTCTGTTTAACACTCCTACTTTTTTTTTTCTGTTACCTGTTCTTATAAGATTCTTACTGATAAATGTTAGTTGTCATCTTGTGCTCAAAACTATACCATTTACTTTTTTCATTGTTTCACAATAAAAGTAGAAAAAATATATAAATATTAAGTTTTTTTTTCTTTAAGGAAACCAAGTCTGTTTCTACATAAGTTGTCATTAGTGTGCACTTCAAGGAAGGTCTCAGTGTTGCCCAGTGTGCTGGCTATGCAATGAAGCAATTGGGCTCAAGAGTTAAGATAGTGCTAGAGTTCTAATGCTGGCTATGCTGTGTGTATTCTGGCCTGACCTGGGGGCAGGGAGGAAGACAACTGGAAGATTTCTTGGAGAAATAACTTCTGAACTGAGACCTGAAGGTTAAATGTTAGCCAATGGAATTGGGAGGTAGGGGAATGTTAATAAAGAGAGGAAATAGACTGTAGAAAGAAGTCAAGAGACAATAAACATGGCAGGGCAGTCTGACTCAAAGTGAGTCAATAAGCTGGAACTCAGAGCTAGAGGTGAGGATGAAAAGAGAACCACAGACAGGTAAGCAGACACCAGGTTTGAAGGGCCATTCAAATGAGTTACGTGGGATGCATGTTGTAACAAAAGTCACCGGAGGGAAACTAGCCATCAGAATACCCAAGCATATAAATAGGAATGCTATTTTAGTCTCAATAATATGAGCAGAATGCTGTATTTTCTTTTTGAGGGCAAAAATACTCTAATAACATTCAGAAAGCTCAACTAATGCCGTATCAATCAATAAAATATAAACTCTTTAGAGCAGAAACTACCTCCATCCAAACGACCTTATTTTAGCATTTCTTAAAATCTTGAACACACGGCTCTGGATCATTTCCTGTGTTTAGCCTTCTAGTGTAGTTCTGAGGAGGGGACATCAATTCTTGTTAATTGAAATGATATTTCTGAATTATTCATGTCCCTCAAAATGTTTTTTAGGAATATTTTGTTCTGATACAAGGAATACAATTAGGGAAAGGGATTATTTAAAATATTTTTATGTGAAATATCAGTATGCAGGAAAGTGTCATGAAAAATTTTTTAAAAAACAAGAGGAAAGCTGGGCGTGGTGGCGCACGCTTGTAATTCCGGCATTTGGGAGGCTGAGCCCGGAGGATCCGGGTTCCTGGCCAGCCTCAGCTACCTAATGAGGCACTCCGCAACTTAGTGAGACCCTGTTTCAAAATAAAGAATAAAAAATAGGGCTGGGATATAGCTCGAAGGTAGAACGCCCCTGAGTTCAATCCCCGGTACCGCAAACAAATGAAAAACAAGAGGAAACTTAATTATCTAGGGAAAGAGGTGGGAAATACTTAAAAATCCTTGTAGGGAAGTACATTTACATTATTATAAAAGATACAAAATTAGTCACTGTACGGAGAGCCCTTCAGATGTTTGACATTCTTGACTATTTAAATAATTAAAAACTAGAAATAATTAAAAAATAAAACTACTGAGTAGGAGTATTAACAAAAAGTGCCCCCAAAAGTTATCAATGCACAAACTATAGGAGAAAAAAATAACCAGTACTCATATGTATAGTGCTAGCTGCCAACACCAGCTTTGTCAGATGAAAGTGAAAGAACATGAAGACTTTCAAGAAAAGGAGAGGAAAGTAAGGAAGAAAAAAATAACGTGTTGTGGCACACACCTATAATCTCTGTACTTGGAAGACTGAGACAGGAGAATCACAGGTTCAAGACCAATTTCAGCAACTTAGTGAGACTCCCAGCAACCTAGAGATATCCTGTTTCTAAAACAAAAAATTCAAAAAGGGCTGGAGGAATAGCTTGAAAGTAGAATGCCTCTGGGTTTGATCCCGAGGAAAACACACACACACACACACACACACACACACACACACACACACACGCACACACGAAAAAAAAAGAAGAATAACATGGGCAGAAGGGAAAAAAACTAAAAGCAAGAGAAATGACAACTAAAATTAGTAGCAGTGATAGCTGTTGCAAAAAATATCAAAGAATGAAAAATCTGGCCATGTGTGAAAAAGAGAAGAAACATTGACCAGAAAATACTGAGCTAGGAGGATGATTAGCAAGAGAGAAAATTTGTATTCACTTCAATAATTCTGAGAATGAAACTTGGTCATATTGAAATGCTATAACAGTATTTGATCAGTCTAGTGACACATTTAAAAATACTCTCAATACACAAAGATATCTAACATCTATATGACAATTCTAATTCATTAAGGGTAGACTGATATGCTCAGTTTCCTCAAATAAGATAATAACAAAGAGTACAATATATTTTAGAAATGTTTTCATAAAATGAATAAAATGAAAGTTCCAGAAGTTGAATATCAAATGTCCACTTGTCCAGAACTTAATTTATCCAAATATACTAAACTCTATCCACTCCACCATTGCATTTGCATCAATATTAGTAAATAAAAATTTATTTGTTTAAATAATCCAGTTAATTTTATTGTTTCATTTTATACCACTCTTCATTTCACATAGATAGAAACAGCTTTTCATTATTACTAAATGACTTCTTTTTCATATAACTGATTTCATAGAAGGTCATTTAAAAATTGTTTCAGAGAAGGATATAATCACTTGCTTTCTCAACCATTAAAAATTAGAAATCAAGGTTTCAATAATACATTATGTGTTCAACCGGAATCTAAAGCATTCGTTGTTAATGAAAATTAGAATAGTAATCCCCCTGTGCGTTAATATACTGCCTGAAGAATGAAATGAAACAAAATGCAAATGTTGAGACTTTTCTACAGTCAAAGGGTTTGGACAGTTTCCATTTTTATCTACTCAAACCACACTGCCCAGGGCTGCCTGAATTTCCTTATCTTCAGTTTCATACCTGAGTTGGATGCAGTTAGTTGTTTTTTCCATTTTAAATGTGTGATTCAATTTTGAGAACTTCTTAAAAATAGTCTAGGGATTGTAAAAATCCTTGGAGTGGGGCCAAATTTTCCCAGATTAATATGCTCTCGTCTCTGCCCTTGGTTGCACATGACTGCCATTGACATTTCTTGTGTACTTTTCACACCCATTACTAATGTGCCACATGATGCCATTGTACCTTTACAAACACATCTCAAAATTAGCTTTAAGCAAGTAGAATTCTCTTTCATTTAATACGCAATGATCTTAATAGGGATCTGTGGTCAGAATCCAGTGCAATAAACAGAAAATGTGCAAATTTAATTCTTGAAAGGTCAGCAGCTTCTTATTGCTACATACATCTTTGTATTGGTATTAAAATTTGCATATGTTTTAGGAGGCATGTTCTGTCTGGTTAATTCCAATGTTTATTTGTAATCTAGAAGAAAAATTGGTTTAGGGGACTTCATTTTACCTTCACTGTTCTCTGACACAATGTACTATTTATTTTAGGAAATATTTGGAATAGTTTACTATAATACACTAATTATGAAAAATACTAAAATATAGTTTAAGATAATTTCCCTTTGTTTTGTTTATTTGTACAGGGGTAGGCATGTCTAAATGTTGCATGAAAATGAATAAATGTCTATTCAAAATAATGCTTGTATGGCTTGCAAATGCAAGCCTTTAAAACGCCCCTGTCCTAAGATAAATGCCTAGAATAGGATGATGTACTATTTTTTTATTTTATTTTTTTGTGGTACTGGGGATGGAACCCAGGGGCATTCTACCTCCAAGCTACACCCTATTTTTTACTCTTTTTTTTTTTGAAACAGAGTCTCAATAAGTTGCAGAGGGCCTCACTAAGCAGCTGAGACTGGTGGCAAACCCATATCCTCCAGTCTCAGCCTCCTAATTACAAGTATGCACCACCATGTCTGGCTGATGATGTACTATTTATTTAGTTCCAAGTGTCCAGGAAATATTACAAAGCCTCACACTCACTCAATGGCTCTCTAAAGCCTCTAGCATGTTTGGTAAACAATGGTTTATTTACCCTAGTACATGGGATGAGGTCAATGAGGACCATATCTCAGATATGACATATAGGATCATCTCAATAAAAAAACAGAGTAATATATGGTAAATTTAAAAAATAATTATTTTTGGACTGGGGATTGAACTCAGGAGCATTCTACTTCTGAGCTATAACCCCAGCTTTAGTTTCTCTTTATTTTGAAACAGGGTCTCACTAAGTTGCTGAGGCTGGCCTTGAACCTACGATCCTCCTATCTCAGCCTTTCAAGTACTGGAATTATAGGTAGGTTACCGCATCTGGCAGGCAATTAAATATTCTTAATAAATATTCTTGGTATTTTCTAAAAACTTGAGGTCTCTTTTAATTATATCAATATGTAACTAGCACTAGATATTGAAACACAAAGTTCCACAGGATTATTTTGTTTCAGTTGCTTGGAAGTTTGCTTTGGAAGAACTACTGCCTTACTCTTTTTCAAATGTTCATAAAAGTCATTGATATGACTTTGCACAGTTAACAGTTACATGCATGTAGTGCAGGAAGGAAATAGAAGTCACCCAAATATATCAGATAAAGAAACTAATACCTCAAAGTGTAGAGCTAGAAATTCACTGGAGTAGGAGAGTAAGCAGATAGAAAATAAAAACACATCCCTAGAGAATTCTTGAAAAAGAGACTGCACTGAAGTTTGCAGTAGAAGCTGATGGTCTTCTACCTAGAATCTTCCTAGGTGGAGGCATCTGTGGTCCAGCTGTAGTTAAGTATTGACTAATAAAACTAAGTTATTTCTTTTGATCAAACAATTATTTTCACTGGCAAAAATCTGGGCTGAGCTGATTTTAGCTGCCAACCTGGAGATGTATAGTTAGATTATGCTTCTCACCATCAATACTCTCTAATCCTTTGCAAAGTACAATAGATGACTAACACAGACTTCCAAAAGTCTGACCTTCTTGGTCCAGAGAACACAGCTCTGGGATGCCATCATTGCTCCAGAACCCCACTGGGGTTAGGCTATTGACTAGACCTCACTAAAACCAGCCTTTCCTGAGCTTCTTCCTCTGCTGTGTCCATTTTCCTCACTGCTCTACAAGTTTCTCCTGAGGTCATTCCTTCAATGAATCTTTTACACAGACACCAGATTCTTAGACTGAGCTTCTAGGCCACTGAACTTATGATGATGCTGATTTCACTTATTCAATTCTAGAATACTTATTTATGAATATTTATTTCAGACATTGCACATTCCCATACAAAACTGAGTAAGAACTAACTTGTGCTTTTCAGGCACTCTGGGCTGGTGAGTGAAGAACACAGGCTAGGCCATTATGAGTAATTATAGAGAAAAGATCAAGAAGTCTGGCAAGAGGTGGGTTTGGAGGCTTCAAAAGGAGGGGCAATTGAGAAGCATATTGACTAGTAGACACTTATGAATAAAGAAAGAAGTGCAAAGAGACACAGGATGAGGTTCAGTATGAAATATGTAGGGAATTGCAGAGAGAATTCTTTGAAGACATGGGAACTGGGAATAAACTCAAGATATTTAGAATGTGATGATTTATTAAATATGGGCTTGAGAGACAGAAGAAGTCCAGATGAAATTTGAAGATCTGGCTCCAACAACTGGGCATTTTATGGCTCCATAAAGAATACAGGGGAAGATCTGTTGATTCCACCACCAAAGATTTTTGCAAATTCATAGTTTCAGAAAAAAGATCTGTTGATTTTTCACCTTCAGAAAATCCTTACTAAAGCCCCCCCTTTCAGTTGCTAGTGTTATCCTAGTTGGTAGATTTATATATATGGTTCCTTCTCCTCTGGCTTGCTCTTTCTTGCTTTCAGTTTCCATGATGTGAGCACGGTCCATGTGCTCACCCTTTCTCTGCTTCCTGTCACCATGCCCTGAGATCTGCTATCCTTGGCCTCATGTGGATTGAAAACGAAACTATAAGGAAATAAATCTTTCCTTTAAGTATATGGTCAACCTTTTAGATTATAACTGTAAGATTGCTGAAGGATACAAATAATTGTTATCGTTTGTCAGAATAAAGTGAGGAAGACTTCTGACCATCATTTCTAGGTTATATTTCTGAGATGAGTATCTATTTTTAGACTACATCCTATGATAATTAACTATGAATTTTCACTAGAGTCATGAAAAAAATGGCCAGATGATTAAAGGTCAAAATTGTTTACAGTCAGGCATCACTTGTATAAACTGTAATTAATATTTTTTCCAGGAATCTTTATATTTAATTCAGGAGTATGAACAGAGGAAATATTTCATTGTCTATTTAAATAGACCTATGTTCAGGATATATTAAAAATAAAAACAATACAAATAAGTATGGTTATGTAATTCATACTGACATATCTGGGGATATGTTCTGTGATATGCATTGTTAAGTGATTTTGTCATTGCATAAACATTAACAAGTTTTCTTACAAAAACATAGATATCATAGCTTATTACACACGAAATTATATGGTATATACTGTCATATACGTGGTCTGTTGTTCACTGAAATATTCTTATGTGAGCATGATTGTATTTATTTGCAATGTTTTTATTTCTAATATGTCCTGAACTTATAACCTGTTTAACATAGACAAATAATTTCTCATTTTGTTTATATTAGTGAAATATAGATATTCATGAAATTAAGTATTATAAATATTATATTGATTCCTTCCTTTGTTTTCTCTTTGCACATTATCAAACAATACATCTATGAATAAACAGTTGTTGAGTATGTACTAGGTTTAAGACATTGTCCAATAATTATGTCATGGGAGATAAAGTACAGTTACTAAAGGTGAAATATGAAACTTTTTTTAGTTTTTATTCTTTTTTTAATGTGTTTTTATTGGTGCATTATTGTCTCACATCACAATGTAAATCATGTTGACATTGACATACATGCACACAGCACTTGCTCCCCCTCCCCTATTTCCATACAGAAGACTGAGACTGATATTGGTATTTTTTTTTTTTTTTTGCGGTACTGGGGATTGAACTCAGGGGCATTCTACCTCCGAGCTACACCCCCAGTCCTATTTTTTATTCTTTATTTTGAAACCAAGTCTCACTAAGTTGCGGAGTGCCTCACTAAGTAGCTGAGGCTGGCCGCGAACCTGGATCCTCCAGTCTCAGCCTCCCGAATGCTGGGATTACAAGCGTGCGCCACCACGCCCGGCTTGATATTGGTATTTTTGCATATGTATACACAGTTTGCTACCTTAGTTCCTAATCTTTATATATGAGCTTGTATGAACTCTCAGGCTACCCTAAATAAATTTTAACATTTCAGTGATTTGTAGAACAAAAGTATTTTTCCCAGGAAAAATTCCATTTCAATATTTGTTGATATCAAAAATCAACCTCAAGGCCATAAAGATATTTAGAATATTTGGTGTTTAATTTCTGAGATACAGTAAATCAATGAGTTTTGGCTTGGTAAAGATATATGATGCAGAAAACAAAGTATTCAAAGATTGGATTTAGCAAATTTAGTTATTATGTGATACTGGTATTTACTGAGGAACTGATTTATCTTAGAGAATTACTTTTAAAAGAAAACACTATGTAAATGAATATTTTTTTCTTCTTTGGTATTTTACAAAGGGCATTTCTACTTCATCACAACCAATTCTGCCAGCTGGATGATCCTTTTACTCCTGGTCTGAGGACCTTTTACTTGAACTTGGCCTTCCAAATAAGATAAATATGGTCATGGTTGTGGCTTGTGGAGGGCAGAGGGACAGACAGGCTGGGCTTACCCACAGATGCTAAGTGCAATATTACGGCGGTGAGGAGGAAATATGCCAACTGAGAGATGAAAGAATTTCCTGTGTTTCACTCCTCAAAGCAATCAAGACTATTGAGTCAGTCCCTGATGTACAGAAAAATATTCTAAGTTGGAAAGTAATTTGTTTGAAATGGTTTTCCCCCATGGTAAAAAAACTCATGAAAATAACTCCTATTTATTATAATATATAAGGTGTAAGTCGATATCCTATATCTTTTAGTAATATTTTCCTTATATGAGGGAAGTCTCTGGAGTCTCAATAATTAAAAACTACCCCATAATACTGGCAAAGTTGATGTAGGTTGAGATTTTCCACCACATAAGTATTGGCCAAGTTTTATTGCTTAAAAAAATGTACCTTTTTATTAGTGAGTTTTTCTATGTGTATCATGTGCCAGTTCTAACATTTATTTTTGTTTTACACAAGATTCAATTTTTCCTCATATAATTAAATTCAGGTTTTTATTGGTTGGAATTGGTTTCTTGGAAGTTTTTATCTTTAAAATGATTTCTGCAAATAACCTCTGATGGTCTTGTTTTTGCATCAAAGAAAAGATAGGAGTTAGACAGAGAGGAAAGATGAGAAGTTAATAGTGCTGACAAACAGAATCACTTTCATCATGCTTTTCTCATGCTTAAGAGCCTGGCATGTCTTATCTCAAAGAATGCTGCCTAATTCACTTGCCACTGGAGCTCTTTCATCAATAGACACTCTATGACCCCCAACTTTAGTTTTTTCTTGCTGTCAGTAATCTATCTCCCTACCAATATTTATCTAAAATTAGGTGTTTTCCCTTTTGAACTTTATACACCATCATTTTCCTATCTAAAAATTCCTTTTGTCTTCTCTCTGGCTATTCAAATTGTGTGTGTGTGTGTGTGTGTGTGTGTGTGTGTGTGTGTGTGTTTGTGTGTGTGTATTATTGGGATTGAATCCACGGACATTATACCACTGAGCTGCACCCGCAACCCTTTTTATTTTTGATTTTGAAACAGAACCTCAGTAAGTTGCTGAGGCTGGCCTGAAACCTGCAATACTCCTGTCTCAGCCTCCCAAGTACTGGGATTACTGGTGTGCACCACCATGTCCAAATCTATTCAAATATAGAAAAATCCTAACCAAGAAGGCTTTTTATTTTATTTTATTTTTTGGTACTGGGGATTGAATTCACGGTCATTCTGCTTCTGAGCTACAACTTCAGCCCTATTTTACTTTTTTATTTTGAAACAGGGTCTGACTAAGTTGCATAGGGCCTAACTAAATTGCTGAAGCTGGCCTAGAACCTGTGATCCTTCTGTCTCAGCTTCCTAAGTACTGGGATTACAGGTGTGTGCCACTACACCCAGCTCCCAAGAAAGCTCTTTGTGTACAGTTACTTTAAATGCCTTTAGTTATATAAAGTAAATATATCTCTATTATCTATGTATCTATGTATCTATCATCATCATCATCATCATCATCATCATCATCATCATCATCATCATCTATCTCTATCTTCTATCTCTATCTATACAACAAAGGCCTAGAATTTTAGAGGTATAGTGCTTGGATTATAGTCTCAAAATATTTTGTCTCTTGAGCTGTATAAAATAAGCCTGGGCTACAATACTAACTAGTAGAAAGGGAAAAAATTATGTGAAATTTGGGCTGAGGGAGATGGGTTTTTTTCAATTCTAGATTTTTTAGTTCTAGATTGCTCCCAAACATTTTGTTTTGTTTTGTTTTGTTACTGAGGATTGCACCCAGGGGTCATTCTATTTGTGAGCTATACCCTCAGCCCTTCTTATTTATTTTTTAAATTTTGAAACAGGGTCTCACCCAATGGTTGTGGCTGTCCTCAAATCTGCTATCCTCCTGCCTCAGCCTCCCAAGTACTGGGGTTATAGGCATGCACCACCCCTGATGGTGGTGCAGTACTGTAATTAAATTTTTAATTCAATATTTTTCCTGGAAAAGTCTTCACAGAAGTGATGCATGAGTTAGCTGAGCCTTGAAGGTTAGTTGGATACCTGAAGAAATGAGAATGTGTTCTAAGCAGAAGAGTATGAGAAAAGTTATGGAGACAAGAAAGAATAAGGTCCATTTGCACAAACAATAGCAAGTTAATGGAATATAATGTATAGAAGAGAAAGGCATTTAGGCTACTCTTATCCAATAGTGTCATTATTCTCTCTTTATTACATGCTTTGATCATATGAAATAATAAAATATAGCTGAGATAATATGCATAGTACAAAACATCTCACCAAAAATATTTCGAGAAATGCGACCAAGTTGATTATTTTGGCATTACTAATCTATGTTTATGAGTCTTCTGGTTCAGTATACTAAATTCCTTCTCTATTCAGCAAGTGTTTGCATATTTCATTGATTTTTGTGCATATATTTGTATATATATCCTGCTCTAAGATTATTACTTATTCAAAAAAAGCAAAAAGAATCTTAGTCATTCTAGCCATTATCATAAATGCTAGAAAGAAATTATAAATTATACAAACTACCATGAATATTCTAAAAATTTCACTCTATGTGGATGACACGGTATCTACCAAAACATGATTAGTAGGAGAAATTTTATTTTAACCAACTCTATATATCTTAAGCACTCTTTTATTTCAAGTTAATATCTTACTTTTAAATTTGTTGAGTCAAGAATTGAATTATGAGTGTTAACATAGTTTTGTATTAGTTCACTAGAATAACAGAACTGTTATATATATATATATATATATATATATATATATATATATATATATATATATATATATGGTAGAAGGGGATTTATCAAATCAGCGCGCAGTCCAAAGCAGTGTATTCCCAAGTGGTAGCCTGCATGCAGAGAGCTGGAGGAACCAACAGCTGGTCTAGTGGTCCAAGAGCTGGAGTCTCAGAATCAGAGCATAATGATAATGATAAAAAAGAGATAATGCAGTTCTAGCCCAAGAGAGAAAGGCCAGGAAACTTTCCTGAGAAGCAATTGTGAAAGTCCAGTTCTAAGATCTAAAGACCGATATCCCAAGCAAAAGCAGATGCATTTTCCTCAGGAAGAATCACACATGCCTTAACACAGCTTTATCCTTTTATCCATATCCTGTATCAGAACCATGCTGCCTACATTTATGGCAGGACTTCCCCTTCAATCTGTCATTTCATAAGCCAATTATCTCATCAACACCCTCAAAGTCACATAATTTTAGGTGTTTCATAACCCAGTCAAGGTGATAATCCAGATCAACCATCTCAGTGCTGGTCCAAGTTAATTCTCATTATTGTCCTTTTATGTAGAATATTTATTGATACCCACTATATCTGAGAGGCATTGATCTGAACACCCATAATACACTGGTGTACCAGATAAGTAAACTCACCTTCGTAGAACCTATTCTTATGGTTATGCATGACAATGGAGAATACATTATAATTATATTATATATGATTATTACAATTAATTAATATAATTATACTATCAAGTTAAGGGTGATTATAATTTTTTCACACTAAGCTTATTGTGGAAATTAAGCAAATATATATTTTTAAAGAGGATAATATTAACAATACTCTAGAATTTATCAAGTGCAGTTTATGTTACTTAAGATTTTCATTATTTATTTCATTTTCTTAAAACTAGTATTTTATTTGAGTAGGAAAAATGAGGAAGCCTTATTAAGTATACCAGCCTTACAAATTCATTTTGTGTTATGTATATTTTATAAAAGATAATCCTTTCACTAGTCCTTTTTAAAGGAAAGATGTCAATATTTAGTCTGTTTTCCAGGAAATGTCTATCGAAACATTGTTTAGGCTATTCTGTTAAAGTTGTACATCCGTAATGTTAATGGACAACAATTACAAAGATATATAACAAAAACACACAAAAATCCAGTTTGTATAATAGTTCTGGTAATATTTGACCTACACAAAATCCTCATTTAAATTTGAACATATATATATATATATATATATATATATATATTCTATTTAAATCAGAGTGGTACAATTTGGAATGCCAAATGTTCCATCACCTCTAATTATCTTTGCTTGAAAATGGTCAAAATACAGCTTAGGAAGACACAAACATAAACCTTAAATATATATTTATATATTGCATATTTATATATTATATATTTTATGTATGTTATTTATAGATATAAATATATATAATTAACAATTTTTGTTTAAAGGACATCAACTTGGTAAAGTGTTCTATTAAGGTTTGCATTTTAGAAGATAGGAAACACAAATATACTTAATTTACAAAGCAGTCAGCAATAATTAATACTAAAATGACATAGAAGTTAACATACTAACTTTAACCTTTACTATTGGAGTAAAATTTAGTATTCATGGCTCAGTAAGATAACTGTAATTATAAGTCTATGTAGGTTAACAGCATTGAGAAAAAATTAAAGAATATCTCTAGATCTTTTATAAGATTAGAGAGCAAAATTAATAGAAATAAGCTTATTACCTGATGGACAGTTCTATCTTTCTTGTACAATAATAAAACATTCAGTCAAACAAAATGATGTAACCAGGCCTTAAATGATGGCTTTTTGTATGGCACTAAACATAGATGGCAGAAGTTTTAGTAACTTTGCTAACCATTTTATATGATTAGGGTATAAATACAATGCACAGTGCGTAAAGGGATCACTTATTGGTTAGGTTGTGTGTATATAAAACCCATACATGAAACATTTGGAAGAACCTCATTTGGAAGATACATGGCATATTTAGCCCTCAGATGTATACACATTTATAGTCAGATATATAGGGTGTCAAATATAGCAACCTAAAGTTATAGTTGTTCCTTGAGCCTGGGGTATACAGTAATCATTAAACAGGTATAAAATATACATTTAAACCTTGATTCTGCTAAGATGCAGCTTGCTAAGTAATAATACAGTAAATATAAGAGATTATCTTGATACAAAACAATATTTAAGCTAGTACTTGGTAAATGTAAAGCTCAGGAAACAATATTGTTTTAAACATAAAGAACATCGGAAATTATTTTAATGAAATGAAAAAAATTGCTGTCTAGGCTAGTTTTTGTAAAATTTTACCAAGATCAAATTAATATCTTGAGAAATTGTTCCAAACATAGAATCAATACATCAAATGCGACTTTGAGAAAACCCTTTAAATAATTCCAACTTTATTACACATACAAAATTTCCTTTCCTTTACAAATCATTTGCAACTCCCTCAAACCCTCTGTAACTTGCTTAACCTCCTGCCAGTTGTTCTCATCTTTGTTTCCCCCTCTGGGATAGCTTAGCCATTTAGAATAAAATCTTTGCAATACAAAATTCTTTCTCACCTAGAATCACTTTCCTCTTTTAACTTTTTTATTACAATACCTCCTCATACCTATAAATATCTCCTGTTATTTATTGAATTTCTTTTGTCTTAAGAATTTAACTTATACTTAATCCTTATAAAATCTTTTAATTTAGATAAATTATTTCTAGGTAAGATAAAATACTTTATATTCTTAATAGCTGTTCATCAAAACACAGCCTAAGAATTATTTAGTCTTATATTAGTATACTCACATATTAATCAGAATTTAAACTCTTGGTAATTTATATTTAGTAACTTATGTTTAGCTGACATCCAAAAGAATGCAATCTTAAACTGCTCCTTACATATATGAAAACACTATTAATTAGACTCAAATGTATTATTCTTTTCTGATGTTAAGAAGCCAAGAATACTTTATATTTAGCAATTGATGTTTAGAATTTTAACTTACTATACAATTTAGATTAAAAATAGGTATTTATAAAATGCGTATCATTTATATTTACCTAATTTATCCATATTAATAGCCATAGTTAGCACTTTAGATTTTTTTTTTCTTGCAGTGCTGGGGATTGAACTCAGGGGCATTCCATCTCTGAGATCCACCCCAGTCCTATTTTTTATTCTTTATTTTGAAACAGTCTCACTAAGTTGCAGAGTGCCTCACTAAGTAACTGAGGCTAGCCGCGAACCCGGATCCTCCGGTTTCAGCCTCCCAAGTACTGGCATAACAAGTGTGCACCACCACACCCTGGATTAGATCATTATTTTTAACAAATAAAATTTCTACAAACGATGAACATTGCAATTTAAATATCAAATAGGAACAGATGGTATAATCCTAATTGGCTAACCTGAAAAACAAATCTGTTAACTTTTAATGACATCTCTTACTTTTGTTTTACCAACAAACTTAAACTTATCTGTTAAAGACTTAAGTCAGGTGAACTAAAAGATATTTAGGACCATTTTTTTAAACTTGTGAGCACTCTTTTATATAAGTCAATTTTAGTACCCTGTAGACAATAGATACAAACACATAGAAATAGACAGCCAACACTTATCTTATAGATTTAATTTGCCCCTACTACATTCATTGTACCCACTACATAAGGTACAAGAGAGTTACAGATATTTACTAAACAGAACCAGATTTAGAGTCCCCAAAATCTAAATACAACCTATCACAGATGCCTATTATGTAACACAATAAGTAATAGATTATAGAATAGAGGGCACAAACATGAAAACCCATGCAGCAGGCATGTGTTGGGCAAGATCTACCAATCATGGATGACACTGAAACAAAATAGTTCAGGTGGCTACTGTCACTATGAGGCAGATTGGCATCACACATCACAGCATTATATTCCTCTGGCAGTGGAGACCAAATATTCAGATCTCTGCCCACTTTTCTTCCCATTTACAGAATACACCTCCATTTGTCCCAATTTACATTAGGGACAAGCCAGGTAACAAAAGAAACCAGCTTCCTCCTTTTTTTCTAAGTCCTTTGATTTTCATTTATTTAATATGTAACAATGGTACAAAACCTTAAGTGGAGATAATTAAGAAGATCACAGGACATTCCTAGATAAAACAATATTAGGTGGATAACAAAACACATTTAAAGAACAGCAATTACTTTTCCTCAAAGGTGGAGATGTGTAGTTATTTTTAGTTAAAGATTATCATTTAGGTATTTATCTCAATTAAGACAAGAAGTCACACAAAAAGTCTGTATCTACTTAAAGTAATAAGATTCAACTCACTTTTTTTTTTTAGTTAAAGCTAAATTCCAAGAATGCTCCCCAGGTAGCATTCACTGTGCCCACAAATGGGGAGCCATGGCAAATAGGGCAGACCAAGTTTGTGCCCTTTTGGTCCATGAAAGTGAAGGATGGGAGTTTTACACACACACACATGAATAAAACATTTAAAAACAAGGAGAAAAAAACCCTGAAAACATTTTCAGTAGATTTACCAAGGTCAATGTCTCTGAAACTCCATTGTCAGGTGTCAGAAATGTCAAGGAGTAAGGATCCATTCCTCACCTCAGGAACTCAGGATTGGTGAGGCCTTTGGCTTTTGTGACAGAAAAGAATTTCAGCATGTGCCAGTCAGAGACAAAGGTTTATTTAGAAAAGTGAGAGACATGCATTCAAGGGGGAACATGGGTCATCTTAAGAGGGAAAGAACCAAGGTAATCATTTTCTCCCGTGATTCTGTAAAAATTGGAAAAGTAGTTCCTTATGGCTTATTCTCAGAATTTTCAGTGGCAGTTTTCATTCTCCAGAGCCTTAATTGATCTTTTATTATCGGAATGTTATCTTAAATAACTGTCATAGACCGTTGGCCATACTGAAGCCATTTTGTGAGCTCTCCCCCATCTCCTAACTAACCACATTTTCTTACATGACCTTTGCTTCCTTGGAAGCAGCTTAATTCTGTGCAAATGACCGACCCTATCTCAAACATCCTGCATACCTTTCACCATTATCTTCTTTTGAAGCTCCCTTCCTGAGAACCGGTTGAAT